>JACJUY010002495.1:0-19246 GCA_014220935.1 Platorchestia sp. MABIK | reverse complement strand
ACTAAGGAGCATATGTGATTTCGAAATGAATAAACGTATCCCCTACATACCGCTAATAAAATGACAACCGATACACGGATGAACTGTCATCTAACCACATTGTCATGACAAGCGTTGTCAAACGTGGGAGAGAGGTGTAATCCCACCCCGAGACCTTGCAGCGTTTACAATTTGCTTTTAAAAATAGATTATTCAGTGTACAAAGTCTAATAATCAAGTTTTAAACAAGGCCTGCGTAAGCCTAACAGTGTACTGGATAAACTTCAATTTTTTTCCCTTTCAGTAGAAATTTGATCGTATTAGGGTGCTTTTGTAACGGGCTTTCATCTACTCTTCTTTAAATTACTGCATTCCAGATTCAACTTTTTGCACGATTTCCTCACATCTAATGGATATCCTCTCAAGGTGATCAATGCCAAGATTAGGAAATTTTCGAACAAGAAACTATTTTGCCCCACCTATCCTAATAGCTGACAGACCGAATGTTCATTAGTGTTTCGTATTTTGGGGAACAGTCGGAGCAGTTAATACGTGAATTGTTGTCACAACCTTTTCTTCCGTTGGTATCTCTTAACATTGTATTAGTTAGTCCCTTCACTACTGGTTCATTCTTTCAGTGTAAGAATAAAATTCTTTGGAGTCTCCGATCTTGACAACAGATATAGTTGTGTAGTGGGCATCGACGTATGTCGGCTCAACAACCCGTACATTACGGGTCAGACAGGCTGAACACGTCAAAATAAGTTCTAGAACTGAGGCTCGGCTTTGTCACCCGCCTCACTCTGCCACGAGATCTCATGCGGAGAATCAGTGTGATGTTAATATCCTATTCTGATTTTATAATTTTAGGATCTTTTAGCAATGTAACGAATCTAAAGAGTCCTGAATCCATTTATACATAACTAGAAACTCAATTTTTATGACTTTAAGAGAGCGCATTCCTTACATTTGATTGGGCAATAATAGCTTCATGGAACTCTGTTGTTAAAGATTCAATTACGTTCTAAGATGCTTTTTATTTATTTGCTCTTAACCTCTGCCTAGATTTAAGGGTATGTTAGTCTTCTCGTCATTACTGTAGTACAAATAGCTCTCGTCGTGTGAAATGTGTGTCGTTGTCTAGTCAATATTTTTATATTCCTTGCATACTTTTGTAGGTCTTGCAACTCACGATGGTCCGAAGCCCGAAACCGTCTTTTTAGTATTGACCACACACAATTTTTTGAGTAGTGTGGAGCGTTTTAGTTTTTCTTATCGAATTACTGTTGCTATGAGCAAGGAATGTAGTGTGAAAACTCTCGTTGTACGTAGATTCCCCGTTCCCTTACCCCAAAGGTAAATACAATTAGTGTATCAATGGGATTTTCCCCTCCCAGGAGGAATATGCGAGGTCCCGAGCTAAATGATAGGTGGGTCTTACTTCTGTTGAACGCGAATTGTTTTTTTTTAATTTCGTTAGTGACCATCTTTTTTTGGTTTACTGCTGCCCTGTTTTTCAGCAAGTACTACCTCTTCAAATTTTATCTTGTTTCATTGCTTTCTTTCGTTGTTCGCCGTTTTTATTCACCTTGTGCATAGATTCCGCATTCCCACAACTCCATACTAAATGGTGCCTTTCTCTTTGGTTCGCCTTCGTTACGGTTAGGAGGCTTGAACAAATATCTAATACTAAACCCAGTTCCTGTAACTCCGTACTAAATGTGCCATTCTTCCTGACTCAGGAACATCTTTCTAATTAGAGGCTACAAATACTTCGCCTTAGGTTTGGTCAGAATAGGTTAAGCAAGGTAATCACATTCTTTTTCATTTTTTTGACTGACTTATCGAGATTTTCTTTTTTGGAAAACGTCAAAATAAAAAATCTATCATCTAATTTGTTGAGCTCCGGTCATTCACGTACTGGTCATCAGAATGACCACTACCTTCAAAATTAGTTGGCAACAGTTTTTAATTCCGAACGCGTCAGGTGCAGGCTTCAATCGATTGCAATAATATTACAAGCATCGTTTCAAAAGTGCACTGAAACTCTAACCTTATTGAAAAAAATTTGAAGTGTGCATTTCATGGGTGATGCATGAGCACAGAAGTGCAGCTGTGAGGCCCTTGACTTTTCTAATTTACCCTTAATTGTGCTGATACGGAGGCTTCGGCCAGCATTGCCTCGTTCTGACTAGCCCAGTCCAAGTTTCATAAATTGTGTGTTTAAAAATTGAAAGGATCATTTTCAAATACTGAACTTCAGACCAATGCATTGTCATCCTTGACGAAGGGGACCTTAATTGCCGACACATATGAAAGCTTTGCTGTGGCGTTTGCTGGCTGGCTGGCTTCTGGAGGGACAGGAGCTAAATTTACTCTTGAACCTAGTTCTTGCATTGGAAGCGTAAGAACTTCATTCTCGATGTGTGCTTGTGCCTGTGGAGCCAAACGTTCTCGATATTGTCCAATAGTTCGTGTCCTTTAAATGGTACAATACTAGGTGGTGGGTAGAGATAAATTTTGCGATAAAACGATAAAGCTATAGTTTATTTTGCCAAGTCTTATAAAGATAAAGCGAAAACATTTCCAAGATACCTTCAAGCGATAAATCCGAAAATACTTTATTTCTGTTACTTATGCATTTAAAAATCTTTTTTTACACTTAAAATGCCAAATATTGTTTAATAACTGTCCTGTGGCTCACTGCCCAGGGACACGAGGGAGCTCGAGCAGGAGATGGTGGGAATGTCCACAGATACCGAACTGCCGGAAAAGGTCCGCTTCCATTTTCTGAGTCACATCACTGCTGCTGGCCTTCCAGCGGAAAAAGTCTTCCACTGTCCTCTTGCCTGACATCTTGAAACTCACTAAACAATTAATTTCCTATTCTCGGACACTGAAGCGCGCGCTCTTCGACACCCATTAATAACGCAGTATAAAACGCAAAAACACAAACAATTTCCTGAAAACGATAAGTTTAAACACAAAATCACTCGACGTTCGTACGAACGGGAGGCACGTGCGAGGTCATGCGCAAAAAATTTATAAAAGTAATATATGTTAATTAGATATTTGGTTCAGATAGCAATATACACTAAGAATTGAGAATATATAATTTTATTACGCACAAAGAAGCTTTGGATCGCTGGTAACACCATGAAATACAGAGCTGAGATCAAATGCAGCCAGTTGGGGGGCTGCTTTTCAAAGAAAAAGTGACAACAGGGGTTGTCAGATTAAAATATCAATAGTAAGCCAACTAAGGTCCCCAAAAAGCCAGAATTTTTGACACCAGTTGGACTGAAAAAAAAAACAGATTTCGGAAATTTGGTTTTAAAAAAGTCAATCTGGCAATCCTGGTGACAACAGAAGCGCGGGCCGCCAGGTGACTGGCCGCATCAGTTTCCCGCGTAACAATGAACCTGAAACCTCCCACCGTAACAGTTTTTCGTCTTTTACTTTATCGCTGGATTTATGGCGGGAAATTAGAAAGCGATAAATTTTTCCAATCTATCGATAAACGATAAGCGATCAACTTTTGGTTAAAGCGATATTATCGCATTATTGCAACGCCCACGACTGATAATTCTTGTTAAAATTGCTTGTTATCCCACCGACATTGAGGAGTTATAATAAAACTAGCTTTGTTATGATAAGTTTGAATAGCATTCATCTGGATATTCACCTTGACTAATGAATAATAGTTTCATGCAAAGTACAGAGTTCTGAATATCATCCAAAGGACACTGGTCTCCACTCGGAAGCCCTGTGACAGGGACAGACAGTGTGCTGTGCCCTCTTATTTATCACCTAAACTATATGCTTTTATCGGCTGAACGTCTCGGACAAGGAGCACTGCACCTAATACGTCCTGTTCGAAAACTTATGAAGACTGTAACGCGAGCTGAAGAAGAAGACGAAATTCTGAAAAGCGTTTCCGAATTTCTCAGTATTAAAGACAACTTAAGTTTTCGGTTCAGGGCATAGAATTTCAAACAATTTTAACAGTAAAAGTTTCGGCTCGTGGAGCTAGGTGTGAGTGCAGTTCTCTGACCTGAATTATCGAGCTTAAACTTTCTAAATTAAACTTTATTGTTAACCAACTGCAGAGTTATCTTATGCATAATGCTCTTGTTTCCTCAAAGCTGAAATTTTCATAGTGTTTGGCGAGGAAAACCAACTGAAGCAGGTTCAAATTGCAATAAAAACTTTCACTGCTACGACATAGATTATTTAAAAACTTGTCCCTAAAATTGTGGGCTATAAATGGGCCTCGTACGCAAGAGAGCACGCACCTGCAGCGTTCATGGAGCTACCTACCTACCTACAGCTGTGGCAGGAGTGAACCGCACAAGGCTTGATGTTTTCCATCGCGTCGCTCGCTGTTGAGAGGCTTTGTGCCTCTCAAAAAGGAGCCTTGAAGAAAGAGATGATCAGTTAGAGCCTCTTGACTGAGGACCTGGGCCTCTTGACTGAGGACCTGGGCCTCTTGACTGAGGACCTGGGCCTCTTGACTGGGGACCTGGGCCTCTTGACTGGGGACCTGGGCCTCTTGACTGGGGACCTGGGCCTCTTGACTGGGGACCTGGGCCTCTTGACTGGGGACCTGGGCCTCTTGACTGAGGACCTGGGCCTCTTGACTGAGGACCTGGGCCTCTTGACTGAGGACCTGGGCCTCTTGACTGAGGACCTGGGCCTCTTGACTGAGGACCTGGGCCTCGTGACTGAGGACCTGGGCCTCGTGACTGAGGACCTGGGCCTCTTGACTGAGGACCTGGGCCTCTTGACTGAGGACCTGGGCCTCTTGACTGAGGACCTGGGCCTCTTGACTGAGGACCTGGGCCTCTTGACTGAGGACCTGGGCCTCTTGACTGAGGACCTGGGCCTCTTGACGGCTCTCGCTTTCTGAACATCCATGAAATTTCTGAGCTACACTGGGGAGACTATGCTGAAAGGCTCCGTTCTCGCCTGTGTACTTGGTGGAAGTAGGTCTCATTAGTGATAATTCCACGTACCTAGTTAAAGGTTAACACTATTGGACATTTGCCGGCTTGGATTCATAGCTAAGCTAGCACCATCGTACGGTTATATAGTTTCCTTTCTCTTCGTGCGATAAGTCACCGCATCATGCAATAGATTTCCTACACGAGTATCTTCATTTGTTGCTTATTTATTCGCTCACTACAATTTCGAATTAACGAGACGCACGCGCGCCTTTCTTTTGTCTGCGCAGCGAGCTCTGCCTACAGAGGCATTGAAATTTTGTGCGTTTAAAATTTAATTGGTTTGATAAAACTGAAGACTGATTATATGAACGTCAAAAATCATTTGAATTCCTCGACTTAAAACGGCTCTCATCTGAACTCATCTTTCGTCTGTCTCAGAGTACTCATAACACTGAGGGAATTCTTCCTTCAAAATTGAAATGAAATGGCTCAGTGCAAATATATATTGTCAGCAGGTATGAATCATTTGAAATTGTTCTCAAACTGTTCGTCTAAGCAGAATGTTCTGAACTTTCGGCCTAAAGTCACACTAAAATTTTTGTATTCTTGTATTCTTCCGTTCTCTTCTCGATTTTGGTTCAACCTTTAAATTTGTGGCTGGAAGCCTTTGAGTGATGAAGTACCTGAAGTGTGTAACAGAACATGCATGTGGCGGTATTGTGGTGGTGGGGGTAATGGCGGAGGTTCTGCGAAATAAAGCATGCTTCAAAATTCCTACAGGTTGTCAACTGTCAATCATTTGCTTAGTAATTAAACTGGCATTAAAGTTGATTAACTTAGCGTGCTAATTTATCATTAGATGTCGGATGTATTAACAAATTATTTTGCATTCAAATTTAAGCGAGTTGCAACATCAGGAGTTACAGGAAAATAAGATGCTTTGAGCATGACTACTGGGCAACTATGCGTATCTCCTGGACATGAAAACGCGTGCTGCAGCACACTTTGCGCTCTGAGCAAGCTGATGTAATCAATAAAGAGCCGGAAAAATGCAATGCCTCTCTAGTCTTGAGCCGTCACCAAGCCCAGGCCCGCGACTGCTTGTGTTTGTGCGCGCGAGGTTCACCCGCCGTTTGAGCGCATGTTTTTGTCGCAACAAAGGCGCCCTTCATCAGGTTGCCGGAGCCGAGGCCTCACTGACGAGAAAATCAGAGCTGAGGGAGGAGAGGGGATGTTGTTACCAGGCTATCTATGTACTCGCGCCTTTAACAGACCGCGTTTCCGCTGTTGTTTACTGTCGGTTTGGTCGTAAATAGCAGAATTGGGAAATCGACTTCACTGTTCGAATATATTTTATCCTTCCTAATAAACATGAAAACTACAATTGCTCGAAAACATTCCACCTCGGTATGATTAGTGATTTTCTAAAAAGATCGCAAAACAGATGAAATGCTATTCATTTATGCCGGTACGTGAATGAGCATTTTATCTAATGGTACACATAAGACCCAATACTTGTTAAAGTGGCTAGCAGATGATATCCTTGGTTGTAGTTGTGCGTTACTTCAAAGAAAATTTCCGAATGATTTAGGGCATCGCTCGGAAGAACAACTTCATGTAAGCATCGAGACTGAGTAGACAGTCTTCCAGTCTCGCAGTAAAGGAAAGATTAAAGCTTTGAAATTATACATTTTTCAGCGAGAATGATTAAGTAATATGGGTGAGCATAGCTCACAACGCAAATTTACACTAAATACCATCTTCTTCCGGAATATCCAGTGCTCTTCAACTTCTCATTCTTGAATGAATTTGATTGACTTTCCCCAAAATTAGTCCCCTCAGGGGGATACAACTATCATATCTATGGGAATTAGCGCTCCCAGGGGGAAAATGTGAGGGCCCGAGCTGAGAATTAGGTAGGCCTTCTTTTTGTTGAAATAAAATGTTTTTTTTACTATGTTAAGGACCACCTTTTTTCGTTTCACTGCTGTCCTGTTTTTCAGCACCTACTACTTTCTTCTTCAACTTTTATCTTATTTCATGAACTTCTTCTTCAACTTTTATCTTATTTCATGAACTTCTTCTTCAACTTTATCTTATTTCATGAACTTCTTCTTCAACTTTATCTTATTTCATGAACTTCTTCTTCAACTCTTATCTTATTTCATGAACTTCTTCTTCAACTTTTATCTTATTTCATGAACGTCTTTCTCAACTTACTGTCTCTATGCCCCTTCTACATAGCTTCTTCATTCCCTTATCTCCAAGCTAAATGGTGCCTTCCTCCTTCCTCTCTTCGATACGCTCTTTTTTGTATCGGTTAGAGAGGCTTAAACTACCTCATAATCTTAATCTTCCACAAAATTGGTGCTGGTGAGATGATGAGCGGATGGGAGATGTGAATCTCCGTTGAGTTGCGAGTCCCTAGCTCCAACATCGGATGGCGGAGACTCTCACTTGAAGTATCGTAACTAGTGCCAGGAGTCTTCTGAAATTTTATTAAACATTTAATAGAAGTACAGTAACAAACATCAGACACATCGAAAAGTTTTCGTTTATTGTCAGTAAAATTTCATAAGGTGAACATAAAGACTTTATTGTAAAAAATAAGCCTGTCTTTATTTTTTCTAGAATTAGAAATGTGTTTCAAGAATGTTACTTAATTGAAAATTTTTACTATTGTTAAAAATTCACGTTATTAAGCAAATAAAGATAACAGATGAAGGTATATAAATGTAGATATAATAGAAGTATGTTACGACACTCTCGCCCTCTACCGCGCTCACTAATACTGGAAAAATGAATTCTTAGTCATGACAAATTGAAGGGCGTTACATGACAGAATTGAACAGAACGTTGCCTCTAATTGTAACTATGCAGGACGCACGGCAATAGCAGAAATTAAAACCACCCTGTGTATAGAGATGATAAACAGGGAACATCGAATGCCCTGATGAAACGCCTCTGTAGCGTCTTCGGAGGCGAAACTTCGTATATAATAGTACAAACAGTGGGGACAAAATAATAAAAAAGGTTGATAAATTTGCCAAACTTCACATTTACGAGTATAAGCCACATAGATTTACAAAAAAATGAAAAAAAAATAAAAATAACATGTCACTGGTACGGTACGGCAGTTCTGGTTCTGAAAGGTCGTGAGCATGGGTAAGAATAAGGACATCAGCCAAGATCTTCGCAAACGTATTGTGGATCTCCATAATGAAGTTTTGGGATATCGGAAAACAAGTGCTCCACTGTGTGTCCCTATAGCCTCGATTAGAACCATAATGTACGTAAGTGGAAATGCCAGAATGCGATTTTACAAAAGCCTTGAGGAAGATAAACAATCGTGCTGTTCGAAAATTAGTCCGAAGTATACCAACGACCATTCTAACAAGCCAGCAGCGTTTTGGAACTCAGTACTGTGGTTAGATGAAATCAAGATCGAATTATTTGGGAGAAACGGCACAAACCATGTTTGGAGGCAACAGAATGAATTTCGTGCTTTACGCTTCAGCTACCCTACGTCGTGTTTAAATAAACGTTACGAAGAAGGGTTCGTTTGGCCAACGATCACCTTCGTAAAAGAACCGTCATCAAAAATACATTCTCGTCAATACGAACAGCATATGCTTAGCTCTATGAACATCGCCCAGGACATCGCAGCCAACGGTTACTACATCGACGAGCGTCGATTGAAAGCTACGCCCACCCTGATACTCCACTCTGGGAAAGCCACGTCACCCACGTCTGAAGAAAGCTGTACTGCCGAACACTTCCATCTCTCTTCATATAATTCAACTCTTTCCGTAGACACTTAGGGTCTCGTTCGTTCTATATAAATTACTTGTTAATTAATATGTAAACTTGATCCAATCTAATTATCTGACGACACCTGCTATTTCCGATAAATTATTAATGTAAAGGATTGTAAATGAGAACGTGTGTGTTCTCGGGCGTGACAGAGACGCCGAAGCCGCTGTCTGAAGGCCCGTTTACACTGGGGCAACGACAGGGTTGAGCAAGCGCTTGACGCGCGCTTGCTGCAGCGCTTGACGCCCACAACTGTTCACACCCATTTTTTGATACACGCGCCTGCCTCACACTTCAGTCGGCATCTAGACACCTGTGAGGATGGATGTGAGTGAAGAAGAGCTGTGGGCAATTATTTTAGGGTGTGCTGCTGTGAAGAGAAAAAAGGTAGGCATCGCAGCATTTGGATTAAAAAATGGTTGCAGAGAAGAGACGAGAGGGGTTCATACACTCACATCTTCTGAGAACTTTCATTTGAAAATAAATTGGATTTTCGAAACTTAACAAGACTGCATTCAAAACCTGCATTGAGTTCAATTGTTATTGAAACATGTGAAGCTGTATTGAGGGATGACTACCTGAACAATTCTTTTTCCATTTTGTTTGTTAAATCCTTTCAAAACCATTCCGTTGTTAAATCAATATTTGGTTTCAAAAATAAGTCACATTTCCAGTTCATTTCAGTATAGAAAAATAGGAAAAACTTATATAATGAATAAGTGTAGAATGGTAGAAATTTTTTTACACAAAATTCCCATGAAAAAGCAAAGATAGACGTATTTCCCAGTATTTGTATTGCAAAATGCATCTAAAACACATAAGCTAAGGTGAAAATATTATTTTAAATACATAAATGGCCTTAGCTCTGTATGGTTCAATCACGGTTTCTACTAGAGAGCGAGACCATGCAAATGAGGTGCTGCTCTCCATACTTCAAGCTGAAGCGTTAGCGCATAGACTACCGCACATTACCACGGACAGCAGCCGACTGAGTGCAGCGCCTGTGTTGCAAGAGGCAGGGCGGCCGTGAATCGCTAGCTGGTCAATCACTCGGATGCCCGCCTGAAGCGCACGTAGCTGCTGCACAGAGGGGCGGTGAGGCGCTTGACGCCCGTGTGACGCCCCTAGTGTAAACGGGCCTTGAGAAGCTGCGTCACATCATTACCTCGGCAGCGTTGTGAAGTAGAGGTTGTGCTTTCGTGCGCTACCCTCGCGGGTATGCGAGGCGACGATAGTTTAAGTCAAATATTGACTAATTTGGTTTACTCTCCAATCTGGAATTTGAGTGCAGATAAGTATCTATCAACATGTCATCCACTATTATCATTCAAATCTTGCTATTTCACGTCTAGGCTAGTTGGAATTCGCCTTCAGTGTACGAAGCATTATTCTGTACCTAGGATGTGTGCGTAAATTCATTAAATGTATTACATAATCTGTTTCGCTGACTGATCCAGTGACGAAGCCTCACCTCGATATGAGCTTATTATAAATAAATTCCTGTCCATCGATTGTGTTAACTAATTTGGATCAGAAGACGTCATTATTTCAAGTCATCATTTTAAAATTAAATTACTAATTTGGAAGCCTGTTTATTTAATCCCTTGCAATTATTTACCCTTTAATTATCAGAAATAAATGTCATCAGAAAATATTAACGACAGAGTAACATCAGAAATATACTGAAAGATACGTCATCGGAAATAAATGACTTATGAATACGATCTACGATCTAAGTACTAACAACGAGGAAGGATCATTATATGAAGAGTATAAACCAAAGTGCACCATACCCACCCACTGTGGAGTTTGGAGGTGGCTCAATCATGGTGTGGGGATGTTTCAGCTCATCAGGGGTAGGTAAACTTCACAGCATTGAAGGAATCATGAATGACGGGAAACATCGTGAAATATTGGAAGAGCAACTTATACCTTCAGCTCGGTAGCGCAGCCGAGGGCCACGGAAGTCATGCCCCAAACCCCCCTTCTCTGAAATGTTGAGCTGGGTTAGTTTCAGTCGCCGTTTTAAGTAAAAGCCAAATAAGATTGCTGATAGTTAACGCAGACGTTTGCGTTCAGCCTAAATATTAATATTAAAATTAATTATGGTAACAATAATGTATGGGTATGTCGCTCCTTGTATGTCAGTGCGTATCATAGCTTAAGTTTACGAACAGAAACGCTGCTGTCTTCATTGTTGACTATTTTTTTCAGATTCTTCCAGAACGAGGACGTACTTGGCTGCACTGGAACCATCTCTATTAGTCGTACTCGTACTTAACAGAGAACTGGTCTGCTCATACTCTACGAATTGTGCTTAACATCCTGAATGAAAATATGAAAGGAAATTAAATGAATTACCTGAGAACTTACGTCGCATCTAGTAGAATTCTGGTAGGATGGCTCATGAAGTACTGAATGGTGTGTTAGTTGGGCAATATAGGAGCGAGAGCGAAGAACATGAATATGATTGCGAATGGACTAGTATTGAGTCCTTGAATAGTTTTATACCTAACGAGTGCATCACTTACAATTGTGTGTCATTTGTTAATGAAGAAGTTAAGCGAAACAAAACGGCTACATTTGATAACAGAGATTTCAAAACTGCTTTAGGGAAAGTTCCTATTTGTACCCGGGACCTCAAAATGCCAGCCCAAGACGTTTTTCATTCATCGAGGCGTGCTATCAATAAATGTAAAGGAAGCCCTTCGCTAAAGTTAAGGATGTCACGTGCGTTGGCTTCATCTGCTTCATCCGAGAAAGAAACAAACTGTGATGGTGAAAAGCTTACTGCTTCAGAAGTGTGGGTCATTCGCCCTGATCTGCACAGTGAACTTAAGCTCAGACTGAAGAAATTTGACAGCCGCACAATTACAGCAAACGAAAGAAAAGAAAACTTGAACCCTTCCCTGCTCTCGGAGTCGCAATTTTATTTATGTGATGGATCTCAAAACGAGAGGATCCAAAATGTGACCTGGTCATCACCTCCTGGAACAAGAGTAGGGCTTGAGACTGCGCGAAGGAAGGAATCTCTCGCCACGTCGTCAGCTTCCGATCATTGCAGGGAATTGTCTGATTTTTGTGAATGTGGCCATAAGTTTGTTGGTGAGAGGGCAATCATTGACTTGAAGTTGATGAGAGTTGCAATAACGTGCCAGTTGTGTAAAGTTCACTTTAAAATGGCGATAAGGTAAACTTGGCAATAATGGATGTGGGCTTCTTTTTCTAGAATGCTAATATTCGTCTGATTCCAAAATATTGTTGTCCACTTTATCAACAAAGGGTGCGTGAATGAAAAGCGCAGGCTTCAGCGCTCGAACGCTTCCGTGTTTTATTCCATTGGTGGGCACCAGCTTTCTTTAAAGCTAATAATGCGGTTTTATAAAAATACTTACAGGATTTTTCTATTAACAGTTCATTGTAGCTGCACAGAAAACTATAGGAAAAGTTACATCAGATGTGTTGGACCGGAGTAAATTAATAACTTAACCCGAAGAAAAGTAAATAACTTGATTATCTCGCTCCTCATATTTGTTTTTTTTGCGAATTGCACCTTTATTTAATGAACTCGTTGCTCTCAGGGCTGACCAGACTGAAGGGCCGTTTACACTAGGGGACATTTCGGCCGTGAGGTGCGACACGTGTATAGGAGACTCACCACTGAGTCTCATATTTGTGTGTGATTATTTACGAAGTTCCCTATTTGCCACTGTAGTTACGAGGCTCTTGAGTGTCGCGCATTATGAATTCGATCAGAGCGAATGGGGAACTTCGTATACACACACACACACAAATATGAGTCTCGTATACACGTGTCGCGCCTCACGGCCGAAATGTCCCCTAGTGTAAACGGTCCTTTAAGCAGTGCTGCAGCGGGCAGCAATTCAAAATTATGTACTAATTGTGGAGTTACCTTCTGTATTATACTGATCTGTGTTATGCTAAGTACGTGTTACGCTCACAAGTACATGTGATAGTGCGGGACTCAAAGGAAGAAGCAAGGTGATACTAGACACTATAAGATAAATTACATATACTTGCATCCTCTTGCTGAGCGTACTCCAGTAAATGTTTGATAAGCGTTAAATACTCCTATCGTTGTCTCTGCATAGAATAAGAGATGCATTTTTGGATTTAAAATAAGGTACTGCTGAGTTTACTGTTGATTCTAGTCAAAAATATACTCAGTTATTGATGGCATTTTATTGCTCCTGTGCGAGATCTCATCCCCTTACGCTCAGTCATAGCAATCAGAGTTTTCCTGGTAGAGCTACTGTTTGCTCGACTGAATCCCAGATCTTGAAGACTGCAACCGTAAAGAACGCTCATGGAACTGATTAAAATTAAAAATAACATATATTAAATTATCTCCACGACCACCGAACTCAAAGATGAGAAACACGTTAACTCTGCGCTGCTGCTTTCGAAGGGGGTTCCAGCATGGGTAAGACGCTCGGCCAAAGAGTGGGGGGGTAGGTGGAGCCTCCACAGTGGGGTCCCAACTACTGCCTCTCCCAAAATATTAGATGATATTACTGTGTCATATCTCATCGCTATGATAAATGGCTTTCTCGTACATAAAGCGTTCCTGTCTCGTGAGGTGAACAATTCTTGGTCTTACAAGTGAGTCGCTTTTGAAGCAACTGTGGTGGTCGAATAATGATCTGTGGCCGGGCGCGCTGCGTTGGTACCTCGGGGGGTTTCAGCGCGGGGAAGGCGTCCGGCCATAAATGGGTGGGCAGCTGAAACCCCCACGATGTTTGGTTGCCCAGTGCGTTCGAATGTACTGTAGTATGTACGAAGTTGAAATGCGGAGACGATTGGAATCTTTATTTGAAATTAAAATCTTGGTGGTCAGGTAATATTGATGTTCAAATCATGTTGACGCACATCTCTGGTGGCTAATTGGAAAGTCTGATGGTTGTTAAATTATGTGAACTTCGGCGCGATGAAGTCTGAGTTACTGACGCGCTAGCAAACTCATGCTACTAATGGTTTTGTTGATCTAAATGAGCGGATGATAACTTTATGTAGGTAAATGTATGTGTATTGGAAGCAGTAGAAGGAAAATGCTAATGAGAATTTCAGTAAGAGTGCCATGTCGTAACTAGGAAAAGCAACTTTGGTAGAAATACCAAAGTGACAACTAAATAGTCTCTGACCGAAGTTGTCGTTAGCTGAGTTTATTATTATTCGATTTCTGGTAATCGCTTTTGAAATATATCTGATATAAGACTGTACATTTCATCTTCCTTTGCGATAATTTGACCTACATTTATTCATCGTTTGCGCTGTTCCAGATTCGCTGGCGCTTGAACGGTGTTACTCCAGGACTGCAAGACATTTAACACACTCAAGCTGTACCACCTCAACTTCCTCACCACATTAAACAGGATCCAATAATGACTGAAAAAAATATAATACATTTAGAAAAATTTGATTCAGCACATTGGGCTTCAACGTTTTTTTTTCTTCGTACAAAGGACCTTAATGAACTGATTCACTTAAGAACATTCTCCCTATTGGGCAGATTCATCTGTAAAGTGCACCACGTTTGTAAATTCGGAGTTTGAAATGTTTTCCTCGCACGCATTTTTCGAATTTTTGTACAAAGAACGAGTTCTTCTAAAAAGAAAGCTTTAGGGAGCTATATATGAGGCGCAATTGAAGCCAATACAATTGATTTTAAAAGTTGGTTTTAATGTCATCGCACTCTGAATGAATTACTCTGCAATCTCTTTTGTGTCAAAATTCAAATTTCATGTTAGTAACATTTATGGAATTTTCTAGAAAAATTAATTTATAACAGAATAAAGTAAAATCTTGAATTGAAAATGAAATCAATCAATAAAGATTGTAGTACATCTAATTACAAATAAAATGAGTCCTAAACCAAGTCGCTACAATAAACATGAGGGAAATAGTTCTAGAATATATGTAGACTTGCATGTTTCTTAGGACCAGCAGCCAGTGCAATGAAAATATCGACCTATAGCATATGCCTACGTTTTTCAAACGTAAGTAGGAAATATTGACGCACCAATTGAAAGACCAGTCAATTACTAATAGTGTGCGCCTTAGACCTAGTCGCTACGTCCATAAACGTCGAAGATATGCTTAATTTAAATTTACAATTTATTATTGGTAAAACTATGATAGTGAAATAATGGGTTGTTTTCCCTGTTCGGCAAATTTATCTGAAAATTGCACCACATGAGTTAATAAGGATGAAACGTTTTTGCTCTCAATGTTTAACGAAATTTTGCATAGAAAAAGTTATTCTGAGGAGGAAGCATTCAGGGGAGCACCTTTCAAAGCGATTTGAAAGCCAATCCAATTCATTTTAAAAGTTACTTTTAGTGTCATCGCATTTAGAAAACGGTATTCTACAATCTCTATTGAGTCAAAATTCACATTTATTGTTACTGACATTTTAGGAATTAAAAAAAAGAAGCCAATAATTAAAGTACTAAAAATATTTAAAACTACATTGAAAATGTAATAGAGGATATACTACATCTAAACACGAATAAAATGACCCCTAAACCAAGTCACTTTATAAAAAAACCAAAAGCGGTGTACATCCTAGATATCTGAACAAGATTTCAGAAGGAGCGCCACGCGATGCGACATTCTCGCTCAAATGTAACTGAGGTGTCTTCTCAAGTCATGACTCATGAGCTCTGATTGGCTATTGCTAAATAGTTTTGACCATAATAACTTCGCTTTCATCAGTGCTTTTTTAGAGCGAAAATAGCACTGGCATGCTTCCTAACCAATAATGCAGGTCTCCACCGCTGCGCAACCAATAACTACGCAACTTCGACTATGGATATCTCCCGAACCATTTTGTCTAGAAGTATGAAATTTAAAATGAAGCCTAAAAAAGACTTTACGAATGCATTCTAACAAAAGAGATTATTTTCCTGAAAATGTGCCGGTCATTTTAAGTCTAACTGGTGGGGAAGCTAGAAAAATATTCAAATATCTGTAACAGTGATTACGTCTTATCAAGTTGCTTCCGAAATCACTGTGCATGGAAAATAATTCCTGACATACAAGTACGCGCAGTTCCTCAGTCAACATTCAACTACTCTTTTTTTTCGAAGATGCTGGTTGCTGGATCACATGAGAAATACATAAGACATGAATACATAAAGTTACTCAGCGGATTTATTTAAGAGGCCGCAGTCCTGGACGCAAGAGACAAAAAGAATACAAACACGGGTATAACCGAGTTATCCCTAGTTGCCAGTTGCCTAAAAAATGTAACAACGATCTATCAAGAAGATAAATACGCACGCGTTAATGAATAATACATACAAAAAATATTTGCAATGCTAAACATCGCATAAGTGCAATCGAAAATAAAGGAAGCTAAAGAACTTAATTACCCTACATCGGCACCAGAGACGAAAAAATTAATCACATTCGTTTCATTTTACTATATGTTTACACTTTCCCACAGAATGCGACCATCATGAAGTATTTGTTGTCTTCCCGTTTTGTAACGGAAGACAGTGATTTGCTGTAGTAAACAGACTCACATACCACCGAACCATGTTGCGGAGTCCGGTCCCCAGATGTTGCAGCCTATGCTCAGTTAATAAATTTGACGAGGCTATTCAAGTGCTATTGTTTGCTCTATTTCAAAAATTTTATTAGAATTTTGAATTTAACGTTCCATCGGTCATGCGATTTTAGACGGGAGTTACTTTGATCTAGAAAACGAACTGCGGACGTCTAGGTTCCATATTACAGGTGCAAATTTAAAACTCAACTGGACCACAGAGTACAGAGTTTAAAGCTTTCGACTCTTCTGTTCAAGAAGTCATCATCACTGTTGGCCAGAGTAGATTCAATGAAACCTTCAGATATGAGGGAAGCTTCACGGTTTTTGGGATAGATTTTGGAAATTTATTGCCACGACCCAGGAAAACAATTTTGGTATCAGCCCAAGCTTTCTACTCAATTTGCTTTAGTCTTCATCGAGGACGAATGTATATTCCATGAACCATTTGTGGCATAACTGTGTGCCTAGTGTACAAAAATCATTTCTCAATTTACACCACAAACATCTCATGAACATTCCATTTCATGAGCGTTCGGTGAGCAACGGAAAAAATTCTCGCGAGACCTCAAGAAAGAAAGAAAGAAAAACCGTTTATTTCCAAAAACGTTGCCACATGAGATACATGCCAACATATTGGCTTTAAAAATTTCTTAATATAAGACGTCCTAAGACAGACGTTCCATAAGAGGAGTACTAATAGACAAACTATCCGAGGTGTAAAAATAGATAAACCAATCGAGGCGTACTAATAGACAAACTAACCAAGGTGTACAAATAGATTGACCACATGAGGCGTACTAATAGATAAACTATACGAGGCGTACTAATAGACAAACCATACATGGCGTGCTAATAGATTAACCCTGTCAAGGGATAATTAAATCAAAAACATCATCTCTTGGATATCTTATATTCCAAGATATCTTATATTCCATGAGATGGCTGACAACTTATCAATAATTCAAATGCTACAAAATAATTCTTCAGAACTCCTAAATTATTAGTTGAATCGAAGTAAGAAAAAGACAAAATACGGATACCGAAGCAGATTGAAATACCATCGTAAATGACTATTGAGCATTGAAAAAAGGTTAGTCGCAAAGTAATTTATGAAGAACATCGCGCAACACAGCACACACGTCTAGAAACGCGTAAACAAACTAACACACAAAAATGGAGTTCATGGCTTGTTCAGCATACGCACAGAGAGATAATTTTTTCACAAGCGCTGTATTTTATTTGTCTGTTTATATTTTTAATTTCTTCCATTCACAGAAATGCCCTCTGGGGTCGTGATAGATCTATTTTTTAATCATTAGGATAGATTAAGATATGTTACGTTAGGATAGGTTAAGATATGTTAGGTTAGGATAGATTAGATAATGTTGACGGAATTTTATCATGGGTCCATGTTTTTTTTTTTGTGTTTGACATATTTTCAGGAACGGTTCGGTTAGGAAAGGATAGGATAGATTAGAATATGTTGTGATGGATTAGGTTAGAAAAGGTCTTGTTGGAATTGGTGAGGCAATGATGACCGAATCCACCTAGCGTAATAATGGTGATGTCCGTGAAAATTCCACGGGTCCTGCTACCTTGTATTATTTCAAGACAAAGGTCCTAGATCGATAGACATACCATAAGAAGTGGACAACGGTCATGCCAAGAGTTGAGTAAATAATTTTAGAGAAATTATTGTAATATGAAAGAAAAAAGTCGCAGACTAGACGGCAAGAAGTACTGCGTTTTGTCGTTGTAGCGATTTATACTTCACGAATGGCTATGCTTGTGCGAGACGTAGTAATGAGTGCGTGATGGAGCAATTTTTCCCGTTCATGAAAACGTAGAATGTCGTTGACCTGACTAGTGTCCTAAGGGGTGATATTTGAGCGAAGTAGGCTTAGTTCCACAAAGAGGAATGAGATTTTAACTTGAACAGGGTAAAGTGGCTTGTGATCGTAGAAGGTCTATTAGTGCGTCTTTGTATAGAGAGAGAAAAAAAACAGTTTATTTCCAATAGAGATGGTACAAAATTACCATCATTGGTTTTTAAAATATCTTAGAGTTAACACACTTAAATGATACACATACACGAGTATTGTAATACTCATGTCACTAGTCGAAAAATGATTGAGGGCGATGTACTCCAAATCTTGCTTAAACTACATTTGATGAGACATGTAATGATTATTAGAGGAGATAACACAACTTCATGACTTTTGACCGTTTACATATACATGACATAAAACTTCGTAATTATTGACGCCAGGAAATACTATATAAATCGCTTGTTTCGGCCGATGTTCAAAAATGTTATTTCAAGGAAAGCGTGAAAAAAATATAAATATAAGCATGTGGAACACGAGGATTAAAAGTTTTGCATTTCTAATTAAATCTTTTTAACATAACGATCATTAGTTGATGAGCATTTAATTTAAATATAAATGGATGATCACACAAAAAATGAATAGTTTTTACGGGAATGCTTTACAATAATAAAGAGATGACGAGTTCGGTAATGTTACAAATTGATAGTGAACAGAAAGAGACCACTATTTTTAGCTAAAAATGCCAGTTGTCGGCTTAGTGCATATACATGTGCATATATACATGTAAATATATTGTCTCGCTGCCCGACCGTGCAGCTCAACTTTCCGAATAAACGGACACTAAAGACATAGAATTTCCTGGCACCCTTTATAGGGGTCAGGTAACGCTGTAGGTTATAACAATTTATTAATGACAAGCGTAACAAAGTACAGGAGGCTCACCTGAAGGATCTTCGAAGATAATATTCTGGCGAATACATCTCCAGTAAGCCGGCCATCTTGAACACTAGGTTCCAGAAGCAGGGGTCGGTAAAGGTCGGAACCCGCAGAGCACTAGTGATGCGCCCGCGAAGACGGTCCAATTGAATCTGAGGTGGCAACGTGCC
>JACJUY010002494.1:65302-96627 GCA_014220935.1 Platorchestia sp. MABIK | reverse complement strand
GAAAACTACAACAGAAGGTGAAGCAGTTTGGATACATTTCTACGCCGAGCTTATACTGTCTCATGATTTCCCACGTGACTGCGGTAAAAAATGACAACGAGCGACAACGGACCACACGTGTAGAAAAGTTGTTGAATTTTACTTTCCGGTTAGATTTTTTCGGGAGAGCCAAGTAGTAGAAGCGAGTCGATATAGTGTTTCTTTCGTCTTGGAGGAAAACCACAGGGATCTAGCTTCTTTCGTAGCATTATACAATAACACATAGGAAGGTATCTTACTCCTCATCTGAGAAATATTGCCAATAAACGCTACGAGCAATGTTACCTCACTGAGTATGAGGTGCTTCCTCATTCCATCTGCGCTTGGATTCACCACATTTTGCATATGCCAGACAAATTGATGTTCCTGCCCAAGTTAAACCCCGCACAGGGAGCTTCGCTATATTTCTCCCATGGATGAGCCTCTACTCATATCGCTTGCACAAAACCTGCTGAAAGAACATTAAACCACCTGAATTTTCGTTCCTGTTAATTAAAAACTGAACTTCTGAATACACGCATCTGGAAAGATGGCTTTCAATACAATCTTGGAAAGCCATAGTTAATTTTTTATGAAGCGTTAAAAAATCGAAGAGAACCCAAATTGACTGACCCCTCGTCATTGATCTACGTATTAGGAATGTGCAAAACTATCCACTACAAGAAAAAAAATCGAAACCAAAACTTTGGATTGCTTCGAAGCTATTTTCGGAAACACGTTGTGTCCTTTCAAATGTATTTCAGAAGCATGAAAGAACCTATATTGGAAAGGATGACCGAGCAGAGAAACTGTTTTCAAGTCTCCAGTCTTAAGTCGGGATTCAAGTGTTTCTGTGTGGTCGGTGAACTAGATTAACGACACAGAGAATTGTTGATCGCAAATATAGGGGATCAATTTCATAGCGCAGTAAGATTTTCTAATACTTTTCTATAGAAGCTTATCAAAGCCTTTTAAATACAAAATGAATTCATCCAACCAACCACAGTGAGAAAAATTGATCGTACTATTTTCTTCTCACTTCTCCATTCGGAGAGGTAAAACTGAACAGCAGCGAGCAGCCCGCAAAATCAATGCCTCTAACCACCAGGATCAATGAGTGGCCGGGCGCAATGATTTACAGGTGATGCTTCATAAAACTGGTGATAAAATATTGGCCAGCCACGATTCCTGAGTGATGAAACCTTGAGCGCTGAATGAGGCCTGCTCGTCATGAAGCGTGAGAGTGGTCATATGACAGGGACAGAAAGCTCTGATGAAGGATCTAGCTAATATTCGGCGGCTCTGTGCACTTGAAACGCTACAGCATTTTTACTTGGTAGTTGATGAATTTCTACTTATACATGGGTACAAGTCTCAACCCACGAGATATTAATCTTGTAATAACCTAAGTCAGCGGCACTGAAAGCCCAATACGGCAGAGAGAAGACCCTGAAAACAGGCTCACAATTAGCTGCAGCTGAAGAAGCTGCAGCCGCATCAAAATAATATAATGGAAGACAATGACCAATAAAAGGATTCATGAAGGCTCGATAATGTGGTCTTCTCTTGGCAAAGAGCCGCTCTTCTTAGGCATGGCCAGCTCTGAGCGGCCTTGGGGGACTATTTTCGCTTAGCGCAGCTTTGTATAGACTGCAAAGTAAAATTCGTACATAATACATTAGAGCGTGTACCAAAATAAAAAATTTGCAAGTTCCGTACGGCGTTAATAGAAAATGGAAGTATTTTTAGCAAATGGCAGAACAAAAATTCTGCGCATTAAGAACTCAAACAAACCCGGCACGTAGCATAACTTTGCGTGTAAGTTGCGAGAAACAACTTGAATGGTGCCCATCACCCCAGTTCAGTTCACGGTGAACTAGGCAAGATAAAAATTGAGATCCTGGCAGCAAAAAATTCTCAATGACACCGAGCAACGAAGAAACAGCGACAGTACAGTGACAGTTCTCAGGAGCCGAAGAATTTCACGGAAGCGAGGAGGCGACCTCGACGGAAATGACGGCCATGAAGGAAAAGAGCTCCTTGTAATGTTCGAGGCTCAAGTTTTTAGGGGAAGCTTTCCAAAGACAGAGAGCCGCATTAGAACAGTGATAGACTCTGCGAGTGGCCTCATCACCTCGCCCATTGCTATCGAGAATAGACGGCAATTCGCCCTCATCGCGGCAGCGTAAACTACACCTCAGGATGTGCCGAGTTCAGCAGCTCAGCCAACTCCCTCATGCTTGAGCAAAAATTCAAGGCAAACTAGCGCAATTAGAACAAAACTTAAAATATTGATCATGAGATAAATTCAGCATCGCACTACTGGGCAAACAACTAACAAGCCGCAGAGAACTGAACAAATTCAGCCCCTCATAAATAAATTAAAGCATCGGGGCCGAATACGCTCGAATGCTGATCAATTCTGAAGCCTCAGAAATCTTCTTTGGGGCTACATAAGTAACCACGTAGCAGAAGAAAAGTTGTAGAAGTTTGGCGCATTATTATTTCATCCAGGATTCATAAATTTTTTTGCTCTGTGATATTGTACAAAAACTCGGTGAAAATTAAGTTTCGAAGCCTTACATTTTAGCATTTCAGTGTTCACAGCACAATTCGGTAAAAAGTTCAAACCAGTGATAAAGAGTGAGGTGTGATAATGTTAGGAGGGAACAAAAACAAACGAAGACAATAACGCCAGAGATTTGCTCTTCGGTAGCAACATCCGCAAGTCAGGTGTAAGGAAAGGGGAAAAATCCAGCCTGCGAGGAAATTATTCGTATATCCACCAATATTTAAAATATGAACTCGTTTCTTCAAAATTGATCGCTCGAATAATTTAAAGTATTCAATCCCCACCAATATATAAAATATGAACTCGTTTCTTCGAAATTGATCGCTCGTATAATTTAAAGTATTTAATACGAAACATTGTACACAAAATTAAAATAAAAAATCGTATATTCAAGGCTTGACTGAATTTAGGAAAGATCCGAAAGTTATAAAAAGTTGAAGTGAAATCATTTGTACAGTCTTGAAAATAGTTTTAATGATTTTGATTACCGTATGTACAAAAAGTGTACATTTTTATTTCACGAGTGAAGCATTCTACAATATACATCAATTGAGTTTGTTTTTGGAAAAGTCAATAACAAAGAAACAAAAACACCTCTGAAAGCAAAAGTATTTTTTGCATTAGAAATGTATCAACACTTTCAACCAAGGTGGTCGAAAATATGAACTTCAATTCAGTGTGCGATTCGTATTGTTTTGCCGATAAAACGGGCCTCTGAAAAGGATAAATCATGAGAACTTTCGAGTGAGCCATCTTCAGTATCTGAAACGAAATTGCACAAGGTTCAGTTCATACAGCAATAGCTCAATTATGGAGTATGTACTCCCACACTTTGCATATTCAGAGGAACAAAAAATCTTGCTCATTTAGAGAAGTTTTTAATTCGTAAATTAAAATGATTTCACGTATGTAAGATTTCAACGATCGCAATATTATCACAAAATGGTAACATTTTCAACATTAATTGAGTGGTTGTAATAAAATGCGTGATTGCAAGTTCGCCGCAAGGAGGGTTCGTCATCACCCGGTCGGAGAGGGCTGACACTCCGGTGCTCGGCTGTGCGTACATTGGCGTGCTGCGTGGATTAGCCACAGAGAGCAACATCGCACTCACTACATCAGTGCTGATATGCGACTCAACTTCACAAAAGAGAGGACAAATTGTTTTAATTTCCAGACGAACTTGCAGAAAATTACGCTTAGGTTAGTTTGTCGATAAAAATTCACCGGAAAAATTCTGAAGTTGTTTGGCATTGATACGATTTTTACGAGTTTATACATATGAGGCCAGCTATATATATATATTTATATGGTACTTGAAGATACAAAACTTCCATGCAGACTGTTGAAGAAAAAATTTTTGAATTCGTAAGTGAGTAGTTTTTCTACGTAGTGCGTTCCCTATTACCAACAGAGGTTATGAGTCGTGCAAAAAAAAGAGCGTATGCATTAAAACAATGAAACTAATGATTTGCAACGAAAGAAATGTTAATTCTGTCGGATACTGCAACAACTAACACTACGTGGAGTAGAAAGTTTCATCATTGTCAGTCTCGCGTTAATGACTCGGCGAGGAAGACAAAGAAGTTCAGAGCTGACTCAGGTAAATGACTATGAACATGTAAAAGTTGGGAAACAGTTGCCTCGCTGTTTCAAAATAACAAGGTGTCTCAAGATCTACGAAACAATATGAACTACAGATTGGATTATTAGTTAGTTTAAGCCTCCCTATCCGCAACAAAGACGATCCAAAGAGAGAAAGGAGGAAGGCACCATTTAGTATGGAGTTAAGGTATAACGCGGAAATATGAACTGCAAAGAATTTTCTACAGATGCAAGAGAGAATGCCAAAAATTGGGAATGCCATCAATAACAGCACGAAAAGAGTACCGAAAAGTTAATTTGAGCCTGAAATTTCTTGACGGATTCCACAAAAACTGGAATATGTAGGGTATCAGCTTAGCACTCGCACAATACAACATTGTTGAAGAAAAGTGAATTGAACGCAAATCTACCGCGGAGGAAGCTTGTTCATAAGCCATGTCGTATTTCTGCTCAAAGCATGTGGGATAATGAGAATTGATTTTTTGGGAGACGAGCACTGAGGAGTGATAAAAGAAAGTTGAGTCTTTTGATCTTCGTGTCACAAAGAAGATTTAGCGCAAGAAATGTGAAACGTTCCGCCCCAGAAAAATAAACATAGAACTAGTAGTAAAACATACAGTCGGGTAACGAATATTTTGATTACTTTTACGCTAGTACGACTGGAAAACTGTAATTAAAGGAAAAATGACATCCAAAGGCCACGTCACAGTACTAGTTGAAAATCTAAAAGGGACACAAAATCTTAGACCCGCGATTGATCTTCCAGCCAGATTGCGACCCAAATCGTACGTTAAATATTTAGCGGTTCCGGAAAATGAAATCTCACATCTTTCGTGGCAACGTCTAATTCAGGCTTCCATTCTTTTGAAACGTTACAGCAAAGTTGAAAGCCAAGAAAAGTAGTCGCCAAGATGTAAGCTTCAGAAGGTAGAACATGTTACTAAGATTAGATTACGAGTTAGCACGAGCCTTCCAAACTACAACAAAGATGTGCCCAAGAGAGGAAGAAAGAAGGCACCATTTAGAATGGAATTAAGAAAACATGGTATCTAAACATAAGCATACCTCACGCCCTGTGCATGGACTCAGCGAAAAGTTTATGAGATGAGATAAAAATAGAAAAAAGAACCATTGAGTGCTGAAAAAGACAGCACAGAACCAAAAAATATGGCCCGAAACAAAACAAAAACCACCTATTCTATGCCAACATAGGAAGAATAACATTACTTTCTAATTTCTATAGCTACAATAGTTGAATCCCGCTGATGGTAGTGTGTTATTAAAAAATGGAAAAATATCTTGACAAAAACTTTCCTAAATATGATAAAAATTACCGTCAATGATTTTTGAAAGCTACAAATTAGGAATTTCAATCTTCAAACATCGAAGCTTTGGGTGCTATTCAATTTTCTATCGCATAAATAATTTCAAAAGCCAATATTTTGTTACATTTTCTTAGTGTTTACTCAATCCATTCTCACCTTCTGAAGATAAAAGTTTTTGGTCATTTTATTGTGCTTCACATTTTCAAAAAAATTGGAGTTAGGGAGCTTTAAATATTGAAAACGTTGAATTAATAATTTCGTAATTAACAATGCTATCGGAGTAGAAGTTTATAATGAGCAACAGAAGAAGGCTATTTCCCGATGGGCATTCACAACCAGTGCATGCTCCAGAAATAACCTACGACATTTTCCACAGTTGTCAAGGAGTGCTGGAGATTAGCTGGAGATTAGATTATTATTAGTTAGTTTAAGCCTCCCTATCCGCTACAAAGGCGATGCAAAGAGAGGAAGGAGGAAGGCACCATTTAGTATGGAGTTTAGGGAGCGTGGAATCTACGCAGAAAGGGCATAGAAACAGTAAGATGAGAAAGAAGTTTATGAAACAAGATCAAAGTTCAAGAAGAAAGTAGTAGGTGTTGAAAAAAACAGGACAGCAGTGAACCGAAAAAAGATGGTCCGTAACAGAACAAAAACCTATGTTATTTCAACAAAAAGGAAGCCTACCTAACCCTTAGCTCGGGCCCTCACTTAGTCCCCCTGGGGGCGCTAATTCCCATAGATACAATAGTGTATCCCCCTGAGGGGGAGATGAGCTGGACAACTTCTCCAGCGCACTTATTCGGATAGTCACTTGGCCACAACAGCTGATACAGTGTTTTTTATTTCATTCAGTCCTATACTTGGGCATGTTGGGGATCTATGAATCTAGGTGGTCACTGGGTCTTCCGCTTCAGGCCATGGGTGTCAGTTTTGTTGTTCATCGAGTCTCCATTAGCTCCAAAAAATTAACGACGTAGCTCCAATATAATAACAGTATTTTTAACAACGCTGAGATGGTGACGTACCTTACAAAAAATATAAGTTTGTAATATGCACTCGTTGATCATTTACGTACAGGAAGTCTTGAAAAATCTGGAATAATCAGCGGTTGAAATAACGATTCTAAATGGCAGCAAGTGTACGTTTTTTAAGTTATTTGAAATTCCGTAATGTAAAATTGCAGCTATTTATATCCAGTAAGGGTAGCCGCATCAGAAAGTCAAACAATTGATACTGTATCTTTTCTTCTCATCGATTACAGCCCAAAGATTTGATATCATTACAAAAATATCTCAGTAAGGACACTTAGACAAAACTGTATAATAGAATTAGCTACTTGTAATGGAGTCTTTAGTTAGCTCGAAGTAAACAATAGAAAATTAGTACCCAAATTACTGGTCTCCCACACCGTTCTGAGGCAACATCAACGATGGAGGAGGCAACGGACTAAATTATTTTACTTTGTTTCGAAGATTCTGACTTGCAAGGGTCCACGCCAGGACACTTGTATATTGAATCGCTAAAAATCATTGTAAGCATACTCGTATTTAATTGTGCAGTAGCCAGTTGAACATTTAGCATTGCGTATGTATAATACTATCCTTGGTGGAAACACACCTCCAAGTCTTCAACATATAACACTGGCGAATAATACCACGGTTGTGGCACGAAGAGTTCACTTTTATGCACCTTGACACACGCGCAGTCCGCCCTGACCCCACAGAATCTCACAAAAAATTAAAATCACCTAAGTTTGGCATAAACTAGAGCACCTGCAAAATGTCGCCGGTGCGGAAGGCGATACCCGCTTGGGCGCAGGGAATGAGGTCGTCATCCAGCGGATCGTAGTCGAATTGCGCCCGCACGAATATCTGCACAAAATGAGAAGAAAAACTATAGAAACGTAGGCACTCGAAGCCTCCCACGGGAATTAACCACATTCAATTGTATCGTTATGGCTAACGACTCAAATTACTTCGTCGATGCGAATAAAAAAGATAGAAAACTAACGGTGGAAATACTACGAACAGCTTCTTCGACAACAGCACACCTGCGGGTGAAAACAGAGAATTAAAAAAAACTTAACCTGTAATTGTCTGGCAAGGAACGAACCGCTCCCACGCGCGGAATGAGGGTTGCAAAATACATCATGATAAGAAGGGGAAGATCGACACTATGAAGCTCCCATTTTGTGCGAGGGCATTACCTATGTAAATCTCAAACTTAGCTAACAATTGCATATCATGTATTGAACAGCACCCCGACCTAGTAAATTGAAGAACAAGGCAGGGACGATATAACGTTAGCAGAATGAGACATCAATTGCCTTTATGAGGAATGAAAATCATGAATATGAAAGTTGTTCACTAGCAACAACAGTGAAGCAATGAAAGTTCACGATTTTCTTTCGAGATGAAAGACAAGAATGTGTTTAAGAAACGACAATAATTCGGTATAGAACTAAAAAGATAATTATTAAACGCCCATTCAAACTCCCCTCTAGTCCTGAAGAGGATGGAAGACACCTTGTCTCTATGGAGCGCAAATAACCACGGTACGACGAGCACCATGCAGTCGTCATGCACTTACACAACTCCGTGTGGGGGTGAGTTGCGCGGGAACTTTTGGCCAAATGTCTCCCGCATGTGAACACTTCACCAAATGTCTCCCGCATGTGAACACTTCACCAAATGTCTCCCGCATGTGAACACTTCACCAAATATCTTCAACATGTGAACACTTTACCAAATGTCTCCCGCATGTGAACACTTCATCAAATATCTCCTACATGTGAACACTTCGCCAAATATCTCCTGCATGTGAACACTTCATCAAATATCTCCTACATGTGAACACTTCACCAAATATCTTCAACATGTGAACACTTCATCTAATGTCTCCCGCATGTGAACACTTCATCAAATATCTCCTACATGTGAACACTTCCCCAAATATCTCCTGCATGTGAACACTTCACCAAATATCTCCTACTTGTGAACACAACACTTCGCCAAATATCTCCTGCATGTGAACACTTCACCAAATACCTCCTACATGTAAACACTTCACTAAATATCTCCTACATGTAAACACTTCACTAAATATCTCCCGCATGTGAACACTTCACCAAATATCTCCCGCATGTGAACACTTCACCAAATACCTCCTACATGTAAACACTTCACCAAATACCTCTTACATGTGAACACTTCACTAAATATCTCCCGCATGTGAACATTCCACTAAATATCTCCCGCATGTGAACACTACACTAAATATCTCCCGCATGTGGACATTTCAACAAATATTTCATAAACTGTATTGCAAGCTCGACGAAAATTATCCATGAACTAAACTGAACTTCACTGCAGACTACATGATTCCCAAATCATCGGCAATTTACGAGAAGAAAGACAGTTTTCTAAATGAAGTGGCACAGGAGCCAATTCTTAATCGTTAGGTTGTCATTGATGAACGATCTCAGCTCTCATTATAGAGGCTCTAATTCTTTTTTATTGAGGAAGAGCAATTAAATGGATTTTCCAGGTTCAAAAAAGAAAGAGAAGTTTAGCTTCATCGTGAAAAAGGCCGATTTTTCGAAGAACTTACGCAACTTATAGGGTTTGCGTTCATAGATACCTCAATCTGTTATGAGAAGGAAATCTCCTAAAGTTGTTTTTAAATGGTTGCTTGCGAAATAAGTCTCATTAATTAAAATGAATGACTGGCGGTTGGACATGAAATTTTTGCAAAAAATATTCTTGTGCATTTTCTTGGCGCAATATTGCACGAAGTCGTTGGCTCAGCAATATGGAGGTACGACCAGACACTGCGCTACCAGTGACAGAACCGCCATCTGCAGCGAAAAAGAAATGAATTCAAAACAATGAGAGGAAAGAAAAGAGCGGACAGGAGCCCTCGGTCAGCGCCAACTTTTCTTTTCCGGAACCATGAAGTTTTTTGAGTTTTATTTTCACGCTCGCGCGCAGTTAGCCGCTCCGACAGCAACACCAGCGGCTGAGGTCACCGCAGGGCGGCACCTCCAAAATAGCCTCTCCAGACAGGAACCAGCAATCGCCTTTTATGGGTGGCGGTCCTTTACGGTTATGGGAGCAAAACTTGGGATCTTCTGTCCTGATTCAGGCGAACTTTGAGCATAAATAGATGGCAACACATTGTAGCACATCAGACCTCTTAAGATAAAAGGATGACACAATTACCCACACAGTACCGATTCTCGAAGTTTTGCTTTGTGTGCGCACGCTGGCGGCAGGGGCAGGTGGGAGGCGGGGGGGTATGAGCATATTCACCATACGGTGTAAAATAACATCGGTGAATGCTTTTATAAGAAGTGGCACTCTTGCTCCTTGAAAAGGATGCAAAACCAAACGTGAGCGGGTATAAAAAATTCACCAAAAAAATGGAATTGTTCGTCATGAGGGAGGGAATAGACCATCGGCCTGACATTGCTCTGTTAATGACTTAATCAATTAAGAAAGTAGTGTACATTTTTGCAGAAAATGCATAAATTACAGGTCAACTGAGAAAAATAAGAAACACAATAAAATACATTCTGTAGAATATTAACACATTATGATTAAAAGAATAAAAAGAGCCAAATTTCGATCAAACTGAACTGCAGAAAGACAAAATATGCATACTAACACTACAGATTGTCCAGCTGAAGAGAAAACGTCCTTATTCAATAATGGTTACAACAAAAAGATGATAAAACTCACTGAAAATAAATCTTCAATTACTACTGAAGGCCTCAAAAGAAACCACTCCAGCTACATGCTATGATTCGCGACCTCGCTCATTTCACAAAACTGAGAGTTCATAAAATTGGGCATGTTCTAATTTTAGCATCGGACGAGATACGAAGCTAACACGTCGCTTGCACAGGCTCAGTGGCACAATAAATTTAACTTCTTTGAAGTTCAACACATACGTACAGTATATGTAAAGGATTAACACTTTCGTTAAGTGAAGAACTGGCACGTAAGCGACATCAAAATATACATATTTATCGAAAACAAACAAACCGAGTACGGAAGATATACGAGGGCAAAAACTTTAGGTTACAAAATAGTAGAGTAGACCAGTAGAGTGTTCAGAAACACATCTCTCCTCGAAGAGAGCGTGAAAGTAAACGCGAAATTTTAATACACTCGTGGAGTAGGCGAGCATGGACAGGACGCTCCGACAGCGCAGAGCACAAACGCATTTAACATGATCATAAAACGAGATGGCAGGGATTCGACACATATAGCAACATGAAGCATCAAAACTGCCAACATAGAAACACTTAAGCAGGCAATTGACCATAACATAGAGCAGACAACTCTGAGTACATAGTAAGCTACTAAATTTACAGATAATACATTAGGGCTTAACGAGCACGAGTTTACAAACAAGGCAATTAAGCAGGTAGGCAGGGGTTAAGCAAGCGTAACGAGAATCAAACATCATTAATCAGCATAATGACTACATTTAGCAGATATTGACGCAATATATTTGGTACGCACAAGAATTAGACAACACAACATATCACGCAGGCAAGGATTGACACGATAACATAAAACGCCAACAGCGAACAAGAGGAGGGTTAACCTTTTTTACGAGGCTGCAGCGGAGTGACCAATCCTGGATAGCATGGAACAAGACCACAGTAATGGCGTTAAGAACTAAATGGAGAACCTTTTTTAAAGGTCAACAAAGGAAAGGACGGACAAAAACGTACAATACTTTATGATCAAAAGTAAAGAATCTGACAACAGTTTACAAACTAAAGATGTTAGTGATTATACCAACTCAAGTTGTATCCTACTACGCCGTTCAAAATTAAGTTCATAAAGAGAGAGTGACACATAAGATTTTAAAAGAAACGTTGTAAAGAGCTGAATTTTTTAGTGTTATGATATATTTGAAAAAAATTTACTTATTTTAAAGAAAGATCACTTTGATTGTTCTTTTAGTCTACGGCAGTTACCAGGTTACTGGATTAAATTCGCGTAACACATTCAGAATTTAAATGAAAGAACACTTATATTTTCTCCGAAAGTAAATTTACGCTTCAGCAGACTCAATTCACAAAATAAACCAGAATTTTTTTCCAGAAACACAAACAGTAAATGTGAGGTTGACGTGCGTGTGTCAGAACACAGCAGAGATGAACAGGGCGCAGTGACGCCGAATTGGTGCTCTGAGGGAGTGCCTCGGGCCCGAGTTGGTCGAGATTTGAGTCGTTCAGTGACGGCAATGGTAATGTGAGAGTAGTGATAACATAAAGGGTAGTTGTGACCATATTGATAAGTAGAAAGGGTTGATGTGACATAAAGGGTAATTTAAGAGGATCATAGTAATCTCAGAGGGCAATAGTAACTTGAGAGATTAATGATAATTTAAGAAGGGAACACTATTTGATAAAGGTAATGGTAATTTGGAGGGCTAATGGTAAAAATAGGATAATGATAATTTGAGAGGATAATAGTAGTCTGAGAGGGTAATGGTATATTAAAATAGTGGTAGCAAAAGGGTAATAGCAATTAGAGAGCTTAAGGACAATTGGAAAGAGTAATAATAACTTTGAAGAATGATGCTTACATGAGAAGGTGAAAACACATAATTTCGAGATGGTGAAAGTAATTTGAAAACTTAATAGTGCACAATTTGAGGTGAAAATCGTAATTTAAAATGACGATAATGATTTGAGAGGTAGTGGAAATTTGAGAAAGTAATACATTTGAGAGAGTCATGGCGGTAATTTGGGAGGGTATTAACAGTAGTTTGAAAGGGTAATGGGCATGGCTTATTAAACAAGATATGAGGAATGACAAGAGTGAGATAGAATTGCACATTATTTTGCTTGAAATGGCGACGAAGCATTCAGACGAGTATCATGTCCGTTCAACAGGCCATCGTGAGTAATTACCGGAATTAGATACCAACACGGTCCTCCACGACTCCAGAGGTATTTTTCTGCACAATTCACTGAAAATCGTGCGACTTTTTCTAATTCGCTCAGCAGCACCCAAAAAATAATCGAATTTAAATTACGCTTTGCCTTAACATCTCTCTGTTGCCCTGCGACATTCTTCTCTCAGTGAACCTTTTTTATCTGAATTGTACTTTTGAATGATTAATTCGAAGTGTAGACGGTACAATTACCGCTCGAAGTAGCGAGCATTACAATGCCTTACAAGAGCTGCGCCTAAAAAGATTCTTCACAGTATGGGCTACTTACGCGTTTTTATTTTAGCTGGTTTCATTTTTTGAAACTGAAATTCTGATATTTGAAGTTATTGAAAATCTCAGTAACTGTATAGTAGTATATGTTTTTATGCTTTATCCTTTTAATTTATTTTGACAGACATCATAGGAGTTCTGAACGTTTAACTTGACGAGTTAGAAGTCACTGAATGTTGATTTTAACTCAAGAATGAAATTGAACATTAAGGCTAGTGGGAAATGTTTAAATAATTTTTCCTACACTGGCAATCACCACCTTGACTTGCAAGATGACCTGGTCTATAAGCAAGGGTTATCTTTTAATTTCATTTGTGCAGCTCTCACCGTTCTCTGCATGCGCCGCATATAATCGATTTCAGTTTTCAATGCAGTCTTCACACAGCCCGTTTCGTGCCTTATAATTGTAGGTTCTTTTCTCGAGGCTCATTTGAAGTTTGCACTGGCAAAGGACGATTAGAGTTGAGTTTATTTCAGTGCTTGAATAAGACCCGACAGCATTCCATGACAACAAGAGACATAAAACGTCGTGAGACCACAGTCGCGGATTTAGAATTGCCATGAATGTATTGGCCAGCACGCGCGCCCCAGATTGCGATCCAATAAAAGGGATTAAGAGATCGGCGACCTCAGACGCGGCAGTTAATTGCTCTGCTTCGGGATCAAACAGATTACGGGAAAATAATGATACTGCCGTGCAGATTCCTCGCAACTGCTTGTGCAAAAATGATGTGTATCCAGGGAAAATTCGAGTAAAATAATCCATAACAGGAACATAATTTCCAGGACGGAATTAAATTGGAAACGTTCGTGTGGAGAGATAAATCAAGCAGCTAACTTTACGGAAAATTGGAACACTATGTACAAGCATTCACCATATGTTCCGCGGGGTAATTTTCGTTTAAAGTTTATTCTTTAATGGTGATAAACCGCGCTTAAAAACACATAAGAGTAATTCAGGAGAGTTCCTTAAAAGCGATAGCGATTCAAGCACACATTGTGATGAGAGTGTGCTTGAACGATTCAACTCGAGTCAATGTGGCCGTCTTCTTCCTGCATATTTGCAGCCCATTTGGGTCGGTTTACGGTCGGCCACGCCAGCGCGCAGGCAGCGTTGCAAGTGATAGGAAATGCAACGCCCGCGGCAGCATAGTGAATCTTCGCACCCTAGATCAACATTCAGCAGTCGTCGTATGTTCACTGAATGTCCACACTTTGGTTCAGCCTCACCCAGTGCAGGAAGGCTTTGCTCAATTTGGCGCCGCTCCGCTCACCGGGAAGAACTCCGACACCAAAAGGGTAGAAGCAGCAACACTTTTTCCGTTCGCGAGTTTTCTCAAGTGCTGGAGCTCCTCAACTTGAAGAACTTATGAAGAGCAGCTCGAGAGGCCCTGGACAGATGCGACTAATGTCAGAGCTCATTTTTGCATCCTCGAGCACTTGTCTGGTCGTCTGAACATCCTTTGTTCCGGCGCAAGAAATATTCGTCCGAGTGAAGTGCGCGACACAATGGCTCTCCCCCTAGCAGCCTTGAAATTTGGCGAACAAAATAATGAAGTACAAACATACTTTTTTTCGTTACTTCCAGAGATAACTCACATGAGTGTACACTTCGGTGCGACTGAACACAAGATGGAGGCATTTTGAGCAGAGAAGAGCTTCCAGAGCAGACGCAAAACGCCTAATAACTTCAGGAATGATGCAATACGTTCATCACTTTCGGGCACGAAAAAAATGCGTAGCTGACACATGAAAATGGCATGAGAATTTTCATCTCTGCGGAAAAAATATTGCAGTAAAATAGAAGTAACAACGAGTGAAAAGCGCAGAGTTCCCTAAAAATGAGCATTGTGTTGTAACACGCACATCCAAAAAATGAAGAGCATTTCATAAAATTAAACTGAGAGCTCTTGCAAAGCAGAGTTTGATATACACGAGAGAATCCAATGCTGAAAATTGGGAGACGATCCCATCTAATAGAGCAATTATTTCCAGGAGCTGAAGGACGATTGCGATGCATTAAACTGCAAAAAGAAAACCATCATCGTTCTTTTACTTCAACACAATACACAGGTTTTCATTTTAGTGTCACTCATTTATAAACAAACATTTTGACTTGCTTCTTAAGTTATTCCATTTAGCATCGACGCCAGAAGTAAATTTTGAGCTCAGTGTGAGCAATGATGATTTGTTTGTAGCTTAATCAAGAAAATTGTTCAATTTATCCAGGAACACAAATGTGCGTGTAGAAATTTGTTCAGTTCGCCTACTAATACAACTACACATCGTACATCATCCTGCGAGATTAGAAAAGTTCGAACAAGTGCTGAGCACACAATTTTTTTCAGAAAACAACGACGCTGACAACGCTACTACTCCTAGTGTATCTTCCTGGACGGTAATTGCACCCAGAACAAAGGTATAATCCTATGTTTGCCTCTCTTCAACAAAACTACTGAACATAACTTTATTGAAAAAAGTATCAATCTGAGCATGCAGTTTCCAACTAATAATTATGACGCTGCTAATACTCCAAGATAAAAAAGGAGACCTAAATCTTCACAAATTCATTTCCAGTGAGCCAAAACTGAGTGATTTTTTGACGAGTACATAAAGATACGAGCCACGAATAAAAAAGCCCGACTGGAGAGTAGGATATGCCTTGCGAGTAAACCAAATATGCGGTATTAAGGGTACGACTGCGAGAATGGGCCGAGCTCCGGAGTAAACACACGACTACTTGGAGTTCGACCAGTAGGGAGCATAACTTTCGAGTAAGAACCCGAATCGCGGACAAGGGAACACCCAATATGGGTACACAAGTAAAAGCAGAACTAGTAATATAAATGTAATTATCATTATTCTGTAACCTGAAGACTTTCTAGCATCTATAAAGGCGATCTCAATACAGCCATGAGAGCGTACTATATAGCATGAACTATACAAAACGATGAATCTAAGCTCAGAGTGTGTTCCCACATCGAATCTCCTGCGCATAGAAACAGCAAGTTAGAAAGGAAGGGGAAGAAAACATCAAGAAGCAATAGCTAAGAAAATTGATCGACACAAAATGGGCTCGAAAGATAGACGTCCTGAAGGCCCATCTATAGCCGAGGTAACCTAACAGCATTCCCTCTGGAGGCGAGCACAGCCTGTAAGGTAAGGGTAGGAAGCCCGCATTAGGATCGTCTAGATTGACAAAATAATGGTTTTAAGATCTAACTCCTCCGTCATGAGGGGGCTCGTAACGCAGGTTCAATTCCCGTTGTGTTGCTATGATGCCGAGAGAGCGGTTTACTTTACAGCTCATCTTTATTACAGTCTGCACTTGATGATCCATCCCGACGCACATTGCATCCACTTTAATTTCAACAAGAAAATTTCTTTCAAGGCCAGTCTGCTTCCCTCACATCGAAACAAAAACTCAGCTTGAATCCGGAACAGTGTTCCACGTCTGAATCACAGCTAAAACAATGAGTAAAAAATGAAATATTTAAAAACTTCTATATAATTTCCGTTCATAATGTGAGTTTTCTAATTTTTCTTCGATATTGCTTAAATCAGGCAAAATGCAGAGATGGAAAAAAATGTATTCGCTTGTTTAGACAATAGACAGTATTGTCTTGCTTGAGTATGAACTTGTTTCACTCGTTCCAAGCAATTAAAAATCGTACAAATGAATATATGATTTTAATGTATGAATAACTTTCAAGGAGCTCTTTATTTGAAATTTTCTTATTATTATACATTTCGCAAACGTAGGACACATAACAAAATATCTGCGCCAAGACTGCTGTGTCATTGACGTGGATTTTCACAAGACAATAATGATAATTGATTATAAGTTAGCGTCAGCCTCCCTTACCACATCAAAGATGTTCAAATAGAGGGAAAATAAAGGCACCATTTAGTACGTAGTTCAGGAAACGCGAAATCTACGCACAAGGTGTATTCCCGCACAAAAAGAAACAGTAAGTTGAAAATGAGGGTTTAGAAACAAGAAATAATTCGAAGAAAAAAATCATAAATACTGAAAAACAGGACATTAGTGCACCGAAAAAAGATAATCTATAACTAACATAGAAACATATCTTATTTAAAAAAGGGTTACCTTGTCAACTAGGGACCTCACATTTTCCCCCTGGGAGTGCTAATTCCCGTAGACGCAATGGTTGTATCCCCCTGAGGAGATCAATACAAGAAATATAAGAATGAAGACGCTCCAGTAGGTCGGTTGTGCGCAACAATGGCCTTGCCCACAAGTGAGCAAGAGAAACAGAAACAGCAACAAGACTTACTTTGTAGGAAAACTAAACCCACAACAGCCACCACTAACAGGTGCTGCCGATTCTGAAGTTCCAGATCCAAATGAATAACTCTAATTTTCCAAAGTACACGCACTATATAGTGAGTATACTTACGATCTCCTCTCACGAGCGTGGCTCACGCACCCTACACGGATGACGAGGTTCGCTAAGTCGTCAGGATACGTTGGAAGACAATTAACCACCCCACCGGACAGCGCTGGGGCGTTATATTTGCAGTATCAAACTCAATAAAATCGAATAAATGAACTGAGAGCTAAAAACAATTTACTGGAACTGGGGAGTAATTCAGGAATTCTTTCGATCAGAGATCAAGAAGCACACCGAAGCTTACTATGGCCCAAGATTTTAGAGGACTTGAGACCAAAAGTGTAAAATCAAAGCAACAGTACGTTCGCGTAAGTTCGGATGCACGGCCATCGTTTTGACAGTATCAGTTAAATTCACCATTGCAGAACACCGCAATTCATAGCGTACGGCACGAATGGTTTATCTGATGTTTTAAAATATTCCATTCTACATTTTATTGATCGGCATAGCTGTATTGACTCGTATAAAAAAACAATCTCCTATTTCAGCGAGTTATTTTTAGATGCAAGCTTCCTCTTAGCAACGCTCGAGGTTTCGAAACTATTCGCTCAAAATATCATCCAACAGTTTCAATAGAATCGTGTGGGAACTCAACTTCCTCTATCAAGACAACTTCAAATGTTTGACATAAAGACAGAATCTATCGTACAAAGGGAAGCTTTTCCTTCAAGACTAGAAGTTTTTTATTCAATACTGAAGAAAATCACGTCGCAAGCCCGCTCAGCACGGCGATCACAATTCGGAGGAAGAGAGGCGGCCTGATCTAACACACCTGACTCGCGCAGACAAGCGGCACCAGCATTGGCGAATTTGACGCCAGCTTCTAGTACGTTTCCAAGCTTATCCGCACCTGGAAACTCAAGGTATTTCTATCTTCATATTGGGCTGGATCGGAATCACGTGTTTTTTACAACCGTACAAGAGATAGATAAGAGACACTGACAGCGATTCCGGAAAACCTGCTTCTGGCTCCAAGCTAAAATCCAACCTCAGTAAGCAATGAACTCACAAGTCAAGCTCACTCACAACTACGCGGGTTAGAACTACAAAAACTGTAGTGGATAAAAAATTTAAGTGAAGGCGTTATACTATGTGGCACCTGGATGTGAGGTTATTATTAATTTGAGCGCAAACAGCACTCTCCCGCACGCCCAGCAATAAGCAGGTCCAGCTAGGCGCGCACAGGCGGCGGCAGCGAGAGGGCGGGCGCAGACAGAGGGACGCTATCGAGCGCTGCCCCGGCGTTATGAGCGAGCCAGCGCCCATAAACGTCGCTACGTTTGCTGCAATGTGTCCAATAAGCCAAAGCGATCGCCGATGTAGAAATTTTTATTGTCGCCAAAATCTTACCTAAAAAAAGAAGCAGACAAATGTAACATACTCGTAGTTGAAAAGATACAATGATGGTTTCAGCAAAATATGAACAAACGTTCGATGATACGAGAGGCACGGAAAAAGACGGAAAAAGATTTGATTTTTGCCAAACCAAGCTATATAATCATAAATTGAATGGACAGACGAAGTAAAACTGTTACTTTCATTCGAAAGTGGAGCATAAAAGTTTTCTTTGTTAAGGAAATCATTTTGCAGCCGCCTCAAGACATCGAGGCGAAGCTTCAGGAAGAGATGGACACCTGACAAGCATCGCTAATTCTGTGAGGCTTACTGACCTCATGAGTGGTATTTTGTCCTTGAATTACATATGCCTCACAGCATCACTCAAAGCTGCAAACGCGCAAGTCCTGAGGCAATTGTTAGTGAGCGCGCTCTTCAAACAATTAACTAAATACGTCATGATTCCTAAAAAGACAATTATCAATCATTGAAACAAGTAAAAAATGAACAATTCGTACATCGTATGTGGAAGCAGTTTCCTGAAATTGATTTCAAAGACAGATCGTATGAGTAAATGAATAATGTAAATCAAGAGACCTCAAAGTATACCAGCATTTCCTTGCACTAAAATTAACTTCGAGAGCTCAAATTACTACAATTTACTGTACAGATACATTATCCGAAAAGATTGTAGTAAATTATTTTCACTAGAATCTAACAAGAATTGCCCAACTTCGCCTCTGAAAATATGCACTTCCTTCAAAAATAGCAACTCATTCTCCTGAATCCCAGCGGCAACTGCAGAGAGCAAGAATTGCCCTCATGAGGAATTCAGCCCTCACTCTGCACTTAGCAAGCTTGAACTTTTCCACCAGAGAAGAATTCATTTTAGAACGTCTCAGAGGTCTACGAAACTCGTGTTGACAGCCACTTATCCTTCCGTCATCCCCGAGGGAAGTATATACTTTCCGTCCTAGTTAAGAATTTACTGTATCGTTTTCCATAGAATTTATAAATACATTTAGTCATCCTCTTATCTGATTATTAAAATTTAAAGGGTTTAAAATTTACTCGATATTTTCCATAAGTCTTTCAGACGACTGACTTGCTCTTCCATTTCACTGTAGCTCAGTCGTCATTTATGTCTATAAATATTGCGGTGGAGACTTTAATGACGAGTTATTTGCATGGGCATTGGAGAACAACGTATAATTCTCGCAAAATGCCACTGCATTTATGTACTCATATGAAAAGTAGACTAGCAAGACAGCTACATCGTACGTGTGTGTTATAGACGTAACAAACTTAGCTCCCAGAATTTAGAAGTGCTGCAAGTATACTCTCAAACATGAATCCTGTTTTTCATCGAAGCCCGACAAATGAAGAGACAAAATGAAAGGAACAATTCAGGGTCGTATGATTCGCAGAAGCAGCGGCATTTGATGTCGCCTGGCTGCAGCACCGCGCCTTGCAGAGGAATATGTAGACACATAATGAAGGGCGGCACATGTGCTGCCATGACGCCTCATATTTAATGTAGCGCAAAGTATGACACAACTGTTACACAACTTGTCAAAGGCAACTAGCCCATGAGGTGACTCATCTCCCTCACTAATGACGAGAGGACAGCACGCGGTATTCCGATTCAATATGTTAGAGAAGAATACTTCTTGAGAAATTCGACCTCAAAACATGTAAAACTAGGAAACGAGCAAATAACAAACGAGATTTCCTCTAAAATTTTGACCCAAACCTAGAATTTAATCACTCATCTCATGAAGATGCGATGCTAAGATCACAGTCGCTTCCGGTCGACGAGGTCGCAGCAGCAATAAGACATGAAAGCGAAGAAGAGGCTTCATCAGAGTAATACAGTGAACGCTGCGGAGGCTTTATCAGGGAGACAATATCTCTCAGGACAGACGCCACTCGGTCTTTAGCCTCGATGGAAAGGCAGGGGATGCGGCAGTAGATGTTGTTGCGTGCACACAGCTGCAGTGAGGCAGTGGTGACGTTGTGACCCCCAAATTTCTGAATCAAAAGTAGAGACGCGCTGAAATTTTGTGTTCTATTGCTGTTGGAACTGAGATACATAGTTGATACTAAGCAATACCGGCTGCAGATATTACAGCGACTGAATTTGCTCCAACAAATGCTGCTGCTGCTGCCGCCATCCATGCAATGCTGCTACAGCCTTAGCCAGAACAGACGACAGCTCACGATGCAGGACGCTCATTCTGAAGGTCTTATCGGATTCCTCAAGACTTAATTAAACAATAGTCGAGGTTCCTTGTCAGACACTGAAGTTTGGTCGAAAATAAATTCTCGGAGACTATTAATTGAACATCTTCTCGCAATACCACAACAAAAATGAAAATGTAAACTGCTGTGGCAAAAACGCCACATTTTATCCTAGTTTCATTCTACTGACGGTATCAAAGAAAAATACATCTCAATAGAGTGAGAGCTGCTTCGCAGCGTCATGTTGGCTTGAAACCTCAACCGAAAACGTAAGTTTTTCTTCAAAAAACGAAAAGAAACAAAAACTAAAAGCATTCAGCTAACTAAAATATAAACCTTAAGTCATCTTGCTGTCTGAGCAAACATTGAATTATGAATTCTTTAATTATTCAAGATCTAACTACCGCTTCCGCCAAGTTAGCGATTCTCACAAGGAAACTCAGAGACGTGTAAGTTCAAGTGGCACCAGAAGGGCGCACAAATTCAGTATCTCGGCTGTCACAGCTCGCTACGCTAAGGCATAACTATTCCGATTACTAGAACTACGCAAATAAAATAAAGAATGGAAACACTCATGTTGGAGGTCAATTGCACGGTACGCCAGCGGTCCCTCAAGAAAAAAAATAAAAGTAGAATGGAAAGATGAGGCCTACTTCTCTACATATTTATGCTATAATAGCATACTCCTGCAACCAGTGTTGCTGATGCTGCGGCAGGTAGTTGGGGTTACTATTGAGGGACGCCAGTTCCTCTACAGTAAACAAACAAACGAACATCGGCATCTAAGGATGCTTTATTTCCAATTGAAGCCTGATACATATCACTTTGTACATTGGCTTTTCAAATGCCTTGCTTTATAACTAACACCAGGACACCATGACGCTTTCCCCCGTTCAAGACCGGTACCCATTTCAGACACCTGGGTAGAGTGGGGTATTGTGCTTTAAATTTTTCCCCTATACCCAAAGGAAAAAATCGCCACCCAGAGCCGGGATTCGAACCCTCGATGCCCTCATGGAAGGGCAGGTTCTTAAACCACACGGCTATGACGAGGGCGGCCACTAACAACACACCTCCGTCGAGTGCAGGCTCAGGCACCCTACAGGGGCTCGACTTGAGCCAGGCCTCCAAGACGCATTGCAAAACGACCCTCTTCAGCGCACCCCGTAGGGCAATAGAAGCCCGATGATGGCATACACAGCACAGACGCACTTCAGAATTGGACAATTGGAAAAGGAAGCGTGAAACACAACACTAAGAGGTTCGCTCACTCTCCGTGTGGATACTCGCAGCAAAGTAAAATCCACTTTCAAGTGTTTTCTTTCATTTACATTTACAAAAAAAAAAATATTTCATTTTGACTGAACAATCAGTCAGTTCGTTTACGTGACTGAATCGCGCACGGAAAAATATAAAAAATTTGAACGATTTTACCGAATAAGATTAGGTTAAAATAGTTTAAGCATTCCTAACCGTAACAAAGGCGATCCAAGAAAAAAGAAGACTGAAGGCATCATTTAATTTGGAGTTAAGGGAACGCGGAATCTATACACAAGCAGAGTTCCCACACAAGATCCCCTGAGCATGGAAACCGGAAGCTAAGAAAAAAGGCTATGAAAGAAGATAAAAGTTGAAGAAGAAAGTTAGACCAGCCAAAAAACAGGACAGAAGTAAACCGAAAAAAGATAACCGTAACCCAAAGAAAAAAAACACACAGGGTGCGTAACGTATCTGAGGACACGTATATTTTTGTAATTTAAACTAACCTGGTAATAACTAATGTATTTTTTAATTCAGAAGATCCCACGGCAGATACTACTATAACCAATGAAATGAAGAGACACGCTGTAATAGTGTCCACAAAATCAAAACACAGCACTTAAGAAATTGCAAGATTTCTGAAATTCGCCGTATCTTTCGTTCGCAAAGTTAGAAAGGAGCTGAAGGAAAACAATGGAGATGAATTGGCTACGAGCAAGAGAGAACAGCATTGTCAACGCTCTGACTCACTCAGAACGCCTGAGTTTGTCAGAAGAGTGCATGGTTTTTGGAGTTATTAGCAGTGAAGAGCACATCGTGCCTCCTCATTCTTTTCCAGTCCCTTAGAATCAATGCAGATGCCTATGTCGAGTCTCTACAAACCACTATTAAGCCTTGGATAGAGAGCGTAGCCAATGGAAGGGCCGATGTCTTCCAACAAGATTCGGCTCCATCCCATAAAGCTCTCAAAACCCTGGATTGGATGGCCGAGAATTTGTATGATCTTGTCACACCAAACTTATGGCCTCCTAACTCACCAGACGTTAATCCTTTGGATTATTACGTGTGGAGCGTCGTTGAAAAGGAAGTTAATGAGCATCTCCATAACACCAAATCCTCTCTGATGGAAGCAATAGCCCCAGCAATGGAGGAGATGAATAAAGTCCACCTGATCAAAGCTTGCAGTCGTTTTCGGACTCGAATTGAATCGGTGATTGAAGCCGAAAAAGGATGTAGTGAATAAAACGTAGGTTAATATTTTGTTCATGCGTTTTGAAGAAATTGCAAGTTTCATCGATTAACAGTTTCATTTTTGTTTTACCAAAAGTGTGTGAGGTGTCCTCAAATACCTCACGCCCACTGTATTTCATTCTAATAACAAACAAGGCACACATGACTCAGATCGGGATCTTACATTCTCTCCGTGGGAGGGAGATTTTACTATAAAGAAAATTCATCACTGAGCTGAGTAGAGAGGCGCGATGCTAAGATCACCCATGAAAGAGCCATTAGGAAGCTCGAAATCTTGTTTTAGCATAGAAATAGGCCATCAGCGCCGCATGCAAATTAGGTTTGTAAGCGCATTTCTACAACGAACACGGCAGGACGCCCTGCTCTGCCCTGGAGTGTTTCCAGATGTGCCGCCAGTGGCGTGCTGCGCCACGTCTCCGTGCCGCAGGTGTCGCCGATCTCAAGCACACGAGAGTAAAAACCGTTTATTTCTTCTAAGCACTGAGATCCTGCAAATACGTATTAATGGGGAAAAAACAGTTAATGACTACTAAAATTACTGAATTTCTTAATACGGCGGTTTGACATTTCAATACTTTAGCAGTAACGAATTGCAGTTCAAATAATAAAAGCCTATTATTAAAATAAGAAAGCATGCGTTTATTTTCTAGGCAGTGAAACAATTCAGTCAGTTTGGAAATCAAGATTAAAATAAATAATACTTTTAAAATGAAATCTCCAGCACGTCATAAAATTCCTCTATATTGCCACTCTATATGTATAAACATTATTAATTACAAATCCTGAAAACAGATTCATGGACAGCACTGACTGATGAGAAACTAAAATTTTAATAAATTTTCCTTCAACAAAGACCAAAATGTTAAACAACTCTCAAATAAGTTTCAATGAACATCGCAGATTCGAGGACAATTAGCCTCGCGAAACACCAAACTGATCATAATGAGACCAGCAAACAGCACAAAATGATGCCACTGAAATGTTTGCGTCAGGAATGGTCCTGCGCAAACACGAATCACGAAAGCAAACACGAAACAAAGGATGTTCAGGTGTTCTAAAACAGCCTTCATAGCTTGCGTCCACGTCTACTTTAATAATGATTTATTGGAACAAATAATGAAACGGTTGTCGGCAAGCGAGCTTGCCTACGGTGCGAAAGCCTCAACACAAAGACAATGAAAACACGTACCATAGATTATCGCACTAGCTTCTAAAAAGTATTGTAAATATGCAAAATTGAAAAAAACGAGTGTCTACGATGTCACCATGTGGCTTCTGAGGGAATATAAACTGGAACTAACGATCATTGGCGTCTGACATTCAATGAAAAACAGGGACAACAAATACAACGTCTTCCGCCAACATTTGGGCTATTTTAACTCAAGCTTTGCAAAATTTCCAGCTGAAAGAATAACCAAATTCAGGCATATATCAATTGGAACCAAGCGCAAATCTTGAAAATTCTAGAATAAAAAGCTGCAAGACATTTTTTGGTGTACATTTTTTGGTGAAATTTGGTGTACTGATAGGAAAAGCAATTTAGAATCGTTTATCTTCTATAAAAAAATGAGATTTTTTTGAAAAGAAAATGGGAAATCAATGAGAAGATTTTAGGGGGGGTTTTCAAAATCCTTTTTGTCCAACAGTTTTTGAGCTACAGTGACGATTTTGGTATCATTGGATGCGGAAAGACAAGGGCTTTTATAGAAACTAAAATGCATTCCCCAAATTTCCAGTTTCAAATAAAAAAAATAAAAAATTTGCAGGGCAAACTCAATTTTCGAAAAAATGCGGATTTATGACGTCATAACTTATGAACAAAAAGTAATTGTGAAAAACGTAGAGCTTCTGTAAAAGCCCTTGTCTTTCTGCATCCAATGATACTAAAATTATTACTGTAGCTCAAAAACTGTAGGAGAAGAAGCCTTTTGAAACCCCCACATTCCGATCCTCTAAAAAAAGGCAAAATAGGTAAACATAAACAATCTCAATTTTTATTCGTTAATATTTGTGGGGTCAGCTAGGACCCTTGCAATCATTATACAGCAATGAATAGACATAGAAGATCACATAGCAACGTCGCACCGTGAAGAAATAGCCAAGGGGGAGGTGTAACATGATGAAATATCAATTACCCCTCCCCCCCCCCCCNCCCGTAGCGGGCGAACGAGCGAACGTACGAACTTCATTTTTTCACTGGATGTACCTGACCTCTCACACTTCCTATAGCAGCAAAAATCCCTATTTCTGCAGAGGTCTCAAAACGCGGGTTCCATATGGGGAACGCTTCCCTTAAGCAGAGTGTGCTTAGCAGTTTGGATTTTTAGACAGCTTTGTAGATTTTACTCTCGAAGATACTCTAAGTCAGGCCATTGCTTGAAGCTGCAATGCCTTAAGAGCTCAAAGATCTTCTTTCCCATGAGCTTCTACCATCATCAACAGAACCAAAGCTGTTATTTTTCTTCTCCTCAGATTTGTAACCTTTCTTTTCATCCCCAGAGCTGTTACCGTCCTAATCCTCCGATCTGTTACCGTCCTCATCCTCCCCAGAGCTGTTACCGCCCTCATCCTCCCCAGAGCTGTTACCGTCATCATCCCCAGAGCTGTTACCTTCCTCATCCTCCCCAGAGGGGATACCATCCTCAACACGAGGGCGTTAGGGTGAGAGCCTCCTCTATGAAAGCGGAGAGCCCAGCATTTTCGGGGCATAAATGAAGTAAATCTTGGCGTATGAAGATTTTATGGTCAATTGAAAAAAGTTCGACAGCACTGAAATCACTTCAAATGTTGTAAAGAAATGATCCAATGAATGAAATTACACAATACACGTTCTGAAAATCACATTCGTATTTGTTAAATGAATAAAGGGACACAAATTTGGTTCAATTCAGAAAGTATATATAATGTTGACCAAGCGTGTCGCAAACTAACACAAAAGACCACGATAGAAAGCCAGAAACCATCTCCTGCATCAGCAATGAACGCAGGAAGGCCTACAACCATAAAAGTTTCATCGAACCCATCTCAAGGTTAATATTCGAGATGATGACCAACGACAGACTGTATTTGCTCTCTGATCTGCAACCAGAAGACAACTTTTCGACAAATCGTGTTTTAAATTTGCAGGACCGTTCGTCCCAGCAGTCGCCGCAACAAGGCTGGGGAAGAAAAAATCTCAGGCAACAAGCGCAACAAAGGAGGACAGAGCGGAGGGCAAATACGGACCAGGAGGCTGCAGAGCTACAGCAAACATGGAAGATGAACGCCAAATTTCGTGACATGACAAATGCTCTTCACAGATTTTGGTGAGACTATCTAAGTCAACCTTGTTTTCAAGCGAAAATCAAGCTAATGAACTACTAGAGGTTATAATCAATAGCTGTTTTAGAGACAAAATCTTCACTCCAAAATCTAATACTGGAAAAAATTCAAACTTCTTAGAGAGCGATAATTGACATTGCTGACAATTGACGATGGGACGACAGGCCGCGATTGAAAAATACGATGCACTAACGAAGCTCGGGTCTCATTTTTTTTGGTGATCAGTTTAGTTGACCAAGCACCGCAATGCGAAATGTACTCAACGAGAAGGGCATAGGAAGCCAATACACGTACATTCATAATGCAAATTGATATATCGACCATTAAAAATAGCCAAAAAGGGCAGTAAAATATAATAAATATAACTGGTACTAATAAGATACCTGGAGCCCACCTGTTCATGGTATTCTTAGTAAGACGAATCATTAGTTTTTTCACCATTTTCAGACACAAATTTCCAAATAGTACGGCAGCAGTTCTGACCAAGTTCGTCAAATTCATTGTTGATCTAAGGAAGATGAGGCGCGAACAAATCTCGCATCTAAGTTCTGCATGCTGCTACATACAAATTACTGAAGCTTTGTAGTGTCCAGGTCTCAGAAATAATTCTACAGGCAGTCAACGTTTACACGGCATCGTTTGAGAGCCTGCGAAGCCATCGATCGTGCCACTACACGCTATTGCGATTCTCTCCCAGTTTCCAATGAACAGCTTTATGGAGTCACAGGAACGCAGGAGAGAAAGTTGGTAGAGTTATGCCGTGCAGATATTGTGCGCTTCCATATTGAATATAAGCTTCTACTCGCCGTTTAATTTGAGGAATAGTTAAGAAGACTAACCATAGCACCACACTCGACACAAACTCATTTCTCGATTAACCATAAAACATCAATGAAATCTACGAACGACAAACGTGAGAATAAGAAAGATTATGGAATAAAACCCTTAAATGGATGTCGCAAAACTGCTAGATGAGTAACAATGAACAGAGTGAAACAGATGACGATGACAGCCCTATTGGTTGTGACACACACGAACGCAGCACCTGCAGCGCACACAGGCATGCCCTACAGGCCGCACACTCCCGCCAGCACAACGCGGTGCCAGAGCAGCAATGAAGGGCGAGCGCAAGAATTCAAGGCTTAATTAAAGGCGGTGTCGGCGGCTCGCCGTTGCCTCCTATTCCTCCCTAATAATGAGATGAAATGAAGGCCTGCTCTGCTCAGTATAAAACTCGCTAGAGAAAGGCAACATGGAAAATGACACCGAAGATCCCAAGGCACAAATTTCCCAGTTTCGAGACAACTTATTTTCAGGAAATTTTCGCAGCTTCTGAAGTGAAAGCCCAGGATGAGCTGAAAAATAAAATTTCGGAGCAGACCTAATTTAAAGATCGTCCGTGAGAAAAACAGGCGCGTGTGCTACCGGGGAAAATAAGCCCCACTGAAGCTGCATGGCTTAAATCCACTGAAAGTACAGAGGAGATTTGGACACCGGGTCATTTTTTACCCGTCAGTCTCCCAACGACCATAGAGCTCCAACGAAAGAGTGAGCTATTCGTTCGTACCAAGTGTAATTAAAACACCTAGTTTCCTTAATCATTTCACTCTCCACTAGTTCAGTACAGACAATCAAAAGAGAACGGAGAAATAAGCATAGCGATGCAAATCTCTTCAATGCTGAAGTAAACTTTTCTCAATTTTTCAGTATGACCAAGGCGCATTGAATGGCAGAACGATCAAGGTACAATTTCAGATAACATTTAGCGCAACACATACATGCACCAAAAATATCTAGAATTTCCGTATGTCCAGCACCATTCAGAAAAATACAAATGATTATCTACCCGAAAATCGTTTTTTATAATAAATCCGTCAGTAGTGAACAGCAGAACAGCACCTTAGAGGTGATACCGGAATGATTACTGTTAAACATAGGATAAATTATTATAACTGATTAAACTTACCAAGTCTTTCTCCATCTGAAGCACTCCTTAATTCCACTACGTAAAAATTTCAGTGAATAGCGAGATGGAATGTTCCCAACAGTGTGCAAAAGTTACGGAAATGGTAACATACTAGCATAGTTCGGACACAAACGCGCGCGTGAACCATTTTGGTCGACACCACTTATGCCTGTGCGTGTATTCGATTTTGTTTTAATGTAGTTATTCCATAGAAAATACAGAGTTGAAGTATTCTTTCGGGGACACGAAAGTTTTACTACGATGCAGCTGCTGTCGACGTGAGTGTTGAAAAAGCGACCCAGAGGGTGGAAGATTCACCGGCATAATACCGCTTAATCACTTGTTTCATTTCGTCTGATTGAGATTGTTCGGCAAGCAACACAAATTTCACTAAAAAAGTTCTGTTGTAACTTCCCGTATCTTCTCAAAAAAGTCGACAACATTTTTCACACAAGTACTATCAAGTGGTAGTGGACACGGACACGTTCTCGAGGCAAGGAAAGTTTCACAGAAAATTTTCATAAAAAAAATTTGATCCGCGTTTTGAACTAAATTTTAATTTCGAGTCGCAAGTTTACAGAACACCATATGCTGTGATGTAGAGTTTTTCGATCTGAAAGCTTAGGCATAGGATCCCAGCAAATGAAACTCCCAGAAGAGTTTGGTAGGAGGTTACGACCAGACAGTTCTCCGAGAAGCACGTCCATTCACTCACTAAACCAGGGGCCTGGCAGCGTTGCTTCTCTTAACTCTCGCTTAGAGAAAGTACAGGATGCAGCCTTCAAGGAAGGACTCTTCTTCCTTCGGAAACGAAGGCTACATTTTACAAGACAGAACAGTAATACGGAAGTTGTGCCGAGACGCTGGTCGTGACAATTGACGGGGACTGAGCAAGCAAAACTTGAAGAGCCAATTAAACGATGGCTTCCGGGGCCGGCAGAGCTTGAGTTTCTGGCTGCCTGAGAAATAACCCTCCGAAATAGCAAGACAAAAATTTGAGACTCCAAAATGAGACTATATACAAGAACGATGAGCATACAAGAAACTGAAAAAATCATGCTTATACAAGTCCAAATTGAATGTAGTCATGAATGAAAATTGTTTTACTCATTTAGTGGAATTTTACTTTACATGACCTAGCAATAGTTTTACAGCAAAAGTGCACGAAGTATAACGTGAAGAAATTCAGGTCGGAACCATAATTTTTGCAAGCCTTCAAAGGTCGAGGAGGAGATACAAGATAATCCGGTTTCTTTTCTGGGGCGCAGGAGGCGGATCATGGTCCGGCCGGACAAAACAGGGCCATTAGCGTATCTGAAGTTTTTAGGACTGCTTCCGTTCAAGAGTCGCCGTGGACTTGAAGCTCCCTACGCTTCTGTACGGACTATACAGGCACGAATGGCCGTAAAAAGCAAGACAGTGCAGCGCACAGAGGCCGAATCACGCTCCATACGACCGGCGGGAAAGAGGGCCATCGCATTTTGGAGTCACACTTTTCAACTCGACCCACTTATTGCGTGGGAGTAATGAACAGCAACTACATGAAGAATCGCTAAAATAAATTATTCCAATGCATTAAGGAATTTCATTTACTCGCAAACACTGTAAAATACCAATGGAAAATAATTGAAATCTTAACTGCGTAACTAGTAAAATTTTACATGGGTAACTCTAAAAGTTTTAGCTGGATTATTGGGATGCTTTCTAATGATAGAGAGGAACTACTAGTAGAACATCCCCTCACCAATCATTTTCCTTATTTTTAAAGTAAAATTCTACAACCTGGTCGAACGCCGTCGAATGGGCTTACCTCTCAAATAAATTTCGGAAATATGCTCACCAGACAAAAATTAGTCACGACTAATGGCGTAGGACCTGAACTAGCACGAATAATTGGGGCAAATCTGCGCGGCATCGAGCGCACAAGGGCCATAATGCACATCTGGTCAATTTTACATCACTCATGCATCAACTGATTTCATAGTTCGACCACGGTAAATGGACAATCTTTTCAAAAAATAGTCTATTGATTAAACAAGAAAGCCGGCATTCATTTTTTAGCAGTGAAATAATTTCTTTACTTTACGTCGGCCTGACAATCAAGATTAGGATAAATAATGGTTAGATTAGATAAGTTAATTTACGTTTCCTTAATCACAAAATAGGTGTTCCTAAGCGGTGAAGGAGGTAGGCACCATTTAGTATGGATTTCAGGGAACGCGAAATCTACGCACAAGGTGCGTTACTACACGAGATCCCATGCACTCAAAAAACTGTAGATTGGGAATGAAGTTTACGAAACAAAATAAAAGACAATGAAGAGAGTAGTAGGTGCTGAAATACAGGACAGTAGCAAACCGAAAAAAATTATCGGTAATAACAAAAACTTATTTAGATTCAACAAAAAGAAGGCTATGCTAATCCTCAGCTCAGGGTCTTGTATTTTCCACCTTAAAGCGCTAATTCTAACGGATAAATTAAAATTAGTTGCATCCCCTTAAGAGAATTTATTTTTGAAGAGCTGTGTATCTTAGTTTATGATTGACGAAAACCCGAAACGTGTTCTACTCATTATTTTGTATCCATTCTTCCTCTTTTGTGTTGCCCTTTACTTGCATCACCACAATGATGTGGTCTGACATGAGTTCTTAGCATTTGCCCAACAATGGCGAGTGCTCGCACTTGGAAAATGTTTTAATATATGATCAGACCGGGTCTTCTATAACTAAAATTCAACGCTGTCCTCCAATGACAGACAGGCATGCGCA
>JACJUY010002494.1:43490-54687 GCA_014220935.1 Platorchestia sp. MABIK | reverse complement strand
CCTACATCGTACCTATTGTAAGCTTTTGGATGAAGACACCATTCAGTATGGAGTTAAGGGAACGCAGAATCTAAGCACAAGATGGGTTCCCACACAAGATTCCGTGCGCGTAGATACAGTTGAGAAGGAGAGTTATGAAACAAAGTAAAAGTTAAAGAAGAGACTCAGAGGCACAGAAATACAGGACAACAGTGAACCCCTAAAAAATGGTCCTTGAACAAATTAAAAAAAATTTCTACGTCAACAAAAAATGCTTACATAACTCTCTGCTCGGTACCTCACATATGTTCACGCTGAGAGCTCTAATTGCCATCGATGCAATAATTGTATTCTCCTGAAGGAAAAAGAAAAATGAAAAAATGTGGAATGTAAGAATAAATGATTCAAAGCTAATAAATACAAGTTGTTTTGTAGGATATAGAAAAATATCAGAAGTATTTTGTGTATCGCCAGTTATGAGCTATAAATGTAATGTTATTTTGTTGAATGCCAACGTAAAATAAATTAAAAACCATTGATGTAGTATGAAATGAAAACAATTTGTCGTCGTGGATTAAAAATAATTAATTTCTACGCTTGCGCCCAAGATACTGCTGATACTTCATTTATTACGAGATTTTAATCATATTTCCATTTACTCCCATATTTATGAGATAAACTTTACGTGAAACTACTCTCAAAAATTTCATTCTGCACATCTTTTCCAGCACAGTCCCTGATCTCAGACGACTGCTATTGCTAAACGTCATTAGTTTGCTTTCGACCTAAATAAAACTGCCCCAGTACAAGAGCTCCACATTTACTTCTTTCCTGCAGTTAGAATACAAATATTATCGCTGCATTTTCATGAGCACCGAATTCAAACAAAGAGATATTGAGCAATGAACGCATCCTAGAAACATGCCGCTCAATGGGAAAAATAAATTTCAAACGAAGGGTTTATTTTTAATTTCAAAAGAATAAAAACTCAAATAAAATAAAGAAAATAAAATGGCGGTCATTTGCGCGCAAGGCAGACTAAATGCTGCAGGAAAACGACTGATCGAGTCATAAGAAAGGAAAGCACCTCAAAGCCTCGTTAGCACGTCAGTTTTTCCAATTAGTTGGAAGGACCACGAGTTTGCCAGGCAAAATTCGCTGGAAAAGGCTGCGTCAGGCCCGACCAAAGCTCATCTTAATTCTCCAGATAAGACAGGCCCAGAAATCTCGGAGGAATGGTGCAAATATTCGCGAGGCGGCGCTCGATCACTCATCAGATCAGGGGGAAGTTCCGTGTTCGAGGCCATGCTCCGAGCGGCGGGCGAGAGCACTGCGCTAGGCAGGGCTGCGCACTTACTCCAATCCGCTCTAAGCTCCGAGGTAAAAAAGAATCTCCAAACAGAACAAAGGATGTCGCTATCTTTTTCAAGGCTTTTAATCGAGTTGCGAACCCGGGCCAGCAGGAGTTTACTGCAGAAAGAAATCCATAGTGCGACAGGACCTTTGTTTAATTAAACCAACACTGTGGGGTCACCAGGAAATATTCAATAGAATTTTAAAAGCTTTGTCACACTGTATCGAGTTTCATTCCGTCACACGGAAGCAAACAAAATGTCAATGAATACAAGAACGACACTGCGACACGAACATGATTAAACATAGGGAGAAAAAATGGGCTCCAAGAAATACGTAATATTTTCGAGGATTGAACTTCGTGGTTGTGTCGATCGATGTACTCGTGCAGTACTAGTACTGCTTGTACAAGCCAAGGAGTATTGACAAATATCGAATTCAATGCTATTGATTCGGCAGTCACATGACCTGAGTAATAAATTTAGTAGGTTTTACATCACATCGCAGATTTTTTCAACTACCTTAAGAAAAAACACTTCTGAAATTTACCCTATTCGCTCATTACCAACTGCAATTAATTTAAAAATCGAGAAAACTACTCAGTCGAGATGTCCTAAAACATTTGCGCTGTAACATCTCAAATGGAATTTTAAATTTAAAGATGTTTTCACCTTTCAATGAAATTTTTGATCCTTCATTCGCTCTCAAAATCATAACGATCAAAGTAGTGGATTCTTCAGCTAGAGCATGCAGCATTACGATCACTGATTCACTTCTTATACAACCGTCTAATAGTTAGGTAACATTTACATGAACACCACTCTCCGCGATTGAATTACATCCACGGTGACCACCCGCTGAAGAATAAATTCAGAAAAATCGCGCGCTGAAGCCTTCCAAAGTAGCTCAGTTAAGATGCTACTATATTTTGCCTACAACTTATTTTTAAAGCGCTTGATTAGGAAAGTGTACGAAACAGTATGTTTCTTTCCTGGCATCTCTGTTAGAAGCAAGAGAACTTACATTTCGTATGGATTTGGATGACTGATAGCACGGCATGACAGCTGTCAGGTCACTGTAACATAATTTTGCGATAAATCTATCACTTCAAAGTTTGAAAACCAGATGAATAATTTATTGCGCAGAGTTTGTATCGACATTACGCTCTACTGAAGCTGGGAGCGAGGGCAGAAGCATCTAGATAGATTAAATATTTTCACGAGAAATAACTCTGGGATGGGATTTCTGAACATTTTACCAAGCCACAGTGGTACAATCGCAGGTGAAACTTCACATGGTTACCTTACATGCTGGTTTTCTGTCTTAAACCCTCAAGCTTAAAAAATTTTAAACAAAATTATCAGATTTTGGCAAAAAAAATAACAGCACGTAGGCCAATGGAGTCAGCAGGTGCGGTTCCACTGTTCGCTACCGCTACGGTGACGTAAAATTACTGAAAATATGGCCCCCATGTGTTCAACCCAAAAATTTTTACGCCATTTAAAAATTGGCTAAAAATATAAATTTATAAACAATTTTGAAAAAACGATTTGTATGAATCCTTTCAGACGTAAATATACACTGTATGGTGAAAGAGAATGAGTCCCTAAGTGCTCAATGGACTGGGCAGCTACCGTCTCAATCGGTGCCGTTAGTCTTCGTTCACTGGACGCAGAACTTGAAATTGCCGAAAGATAAGGTTCAATTATAATCTGCCTTGAATTTTCCGCATTTTGATTACCCATAATTGACCTTATAGAACGAATTTGCAATCTAATTGCTAATTGATAAAAATAAACAACAAACATATAAACAATAAGTAAATTCACAACGTCTCATATAACAAAGCTGCACTAACTCATTCTACTTTAGCAGGTACGAGGGGGCCGCCATTTGAAGAGGTCGGCAGTGAACGCATCAATTCATTGGCTCGTATTCTTGTCAGTTAGGAATATCAACCGGAAATTTACGAGTTTCAAAGAAGAAGTTATTTCATTGAAAAATTAAGACATTAAAAAATTTACGAATACGTGCATGAGTGTATGCCTCCTGCTCACTGAAGAAGGGGAAAAAATGAAATATTAGATTAGATTATGAGTTAGTTAAGCCTTTCTCATCTCCAACAAAGATGTCCGCCAGAGAGGAAGGAGGTCGACACCATTTAGTAAAGAATTAAGGGAGCGGGAAATATACGCAGAAATCTGCTCCCCTTACAGTGCACATAGAAACAGTAACATCAAAAGACGTTTATGTAACTAGATAAAAGTTAAAGAAGAAAGTAATAGGTGTTGAAAAAAGAACGGCAGTGAACCAAAAAAAGTTGTCCGTAACAAAACAAAATAGTTCAGTTTCAGCCAAAAATCCAATTTTCAGCTCGGGACCTCACATCTTCGAGAACTCACTTAGATGAAATGGCTGTCACCCTTAAGGGAAAAATGCTGAGATAACATCGGAAAAAACGCTGAAATCCCATAAAAATAGATGAATCAAAATAAGAACAAATATATTTCACAACAAACGTTGATTTTTTTGCTGTTGTTCATGGCTCTCATATTTCGAAATCGTTGAGTCGGGTTCTCCTAGTGTGGGAGTGAGGCCACTAGCGATGCTCAGTTCCTCGGAAGAGACACGCAAGGAACATTAGTCAGCGGGTTGACGACAGGCTTCAAGTCTCGAGTGACGTTTCTTGTGTTCATAAAACATCACAAAGCTGTCAAAATGTGCCTCTCATGCAGAGGAGTCAATCAAGCGCGAGTGCAACTCTTGGCGTTTCTGAAACTCCCCCGTAGGCTCGAGAATAGGCCACAAAAAGATTCCGGTATCGACAAGAACATTTTTGGCCTTCCTGCAGATTAGCATATTTTGCAAGGGAAGCGGAAGTTCATTTACAGTGGAGCAAAATATTGCCAATAGGAAACGGTCCCAGGTGGGCGGGCGCTTTCGCAGGCAAGCACTGAGAGCTACGGGATTAGTTGGCCATGGTTGCCTCGCTGCAGCCGTCCCGAGGGAAGGCAGAAATCCGAGAAGCAGTCGTAAGAATGGCTGTAAAATTTGGCGATGTCGATTGCTCATCTCGCTTAAGAAGGTCGGCAGACTGAGCAGCAAGAGTGTGTGCAGGGTCTGCGTGATGGAAACATGGGCAGATCCAACGGAATACAATTTTTTGGCGACTTTTATGGATGAACTGAAGTGCGATTTACTGTGAACTTTTCAGTAAAGTTCGGAAAACTGAAGTTCGTTCGATAGCAGCATACGTTAGGTGCTCATTCTGAGGCAGTAGTGCCGGGGTCCAAATCTTGTTCAGCCAAAAACAGATTTTCTACCGCTGAACCGTTTTTGCTTGCCTGCTCTGCGTGGTTCAGCTGAAGCGAGATCCGGGCTAGGTGTGGCGGAGCGTTTCTGGATGATTCTTTTCCTTTTGGACTTCCCACTGATGGAAGAAGCATAAGCCTTAGATACCATGCGCAAACAAAGAAAACTATGTAATCATTAAAAGTACAGTGCATTAGGTATTTCATCCCGCATAATGACGCTAAAAACTGCGAAAAACTTCTATCAAAAAATTATCGTGGTGTAAAAATTTTCTATCCGACAGAAGTTAGAGAAATTGAAAGCAACTCATTGTCAACTTTCGAGGTTCTAAAACGAAATATTTGATGGAGAAACAGAGACAAGCAAAAGGAAAGTCAAGCAAAATACGAGATAGGCTCTGGCGTGCTCTGAGTCAGCGGAAAATTCGAATCAAAACTTTTGTCTGTTTTTGCTTCCTCAATGCGAGCTAGAGCTGCGTCGGAGGCTTGAGGGGAAAACTCTGTGAGTGCAAATTGCAGTAAAAAATAAGAATTGCTCGCCGTCGGCTCGGAGAAAAGAACGTCTCTTTAGTTTGACGGGGCGCCTTACTATGTAACTAAAAATGTATGATAACAGATAATTTCAGACGCTTCGGTGGGTAAAATCCATCCACAATCGCCTATCTGACAGATCTCCGCTGATGGAGAGTTTTGTAAAAGGCATTGGAGGCGTCGCGTTTGCGCACAGGCGAGTACGCACCAACTCAGGCGACGATACATTGCTCGTACGAGTGCAGGTAAGTATGGACCTGAAGCGCACACAAACTTTAAACATTTACGACAACATCACTTACAGAGGGATATATTATACGATGAAAACGCACACAACTCAAAAATATGAAATCGAACGTAAAAATTAATGGAGGTATGTTTTATTTTAAGCCATGCTAGAGAAACCAAAAGTGGTAGCTTACCAATGTTAAATCAATCTATTAGGTAAAATGAAGCCATGGCCCAACTAAAAATGAGCGTAGTGCTACTGCAGCAGAGCATTGTGGAACAGTGACTCCGTGACTCTGAAGTGATGCAGATATCGAATCTGCTTTCAAAGTAGTTTTCTCGCACCGTAGCCCCGCGCGTACCACTGCAGTAGTTCCGGCAGCAAATATCACTGAGTGCGATCGAAGTACTCTAACAGTATTTACTACAGTAGCGGGCGACCAGATTTATCTTATTGAGCTGCTCGTGGCCACAACACCCTGTTGTGAACGTAAGCTATATTAACTTCAATTGCTGCGCTGATCTGTAGAACTTATGGAAGACCCTACACCCATTTTTTACAGGAAAAGAAACCACGATATTTCGAGAAAAAAAATAGCTCATACATAACCATGCTATCCAGGTAGGTTGTGGCGTATGAGCATCATTCAATCTTTCAAACGTGTTACGTTATCAAGGAAAAAAAAGTGCCAAACATCACAACCGAAAAATCATCACACACGATCCTTCGTAGTAACAAAGAGAAACCCATCATAATATCAGACATAGCTGTTATACCACAAAAAAAATTAAGTCTTAGTTAGTAGATTTAATTCTTCGTAAAGAAAGTTTTTGAAGCTCTAGGTTGATGAAAAATAGATGAATCACCGAAATTAGAGTCTTGAAGTTTGTGACCATTATTGTCATTATCAAAATATTCAAGAACGTGGTTGCTTCTGTTTTAAAAGAGATTGAAGAGATAAATATCAGTTAGAAACTTAGAAAAAACGACGAAAATACGGGAAAAGAAAACGATGGAGTGGTGACCAAGAAGCGGTTGACTCGGGTGACAGGTTGCCATCTTTTTATATCTCTGGAAATAACGTAAAATTTATATCCAATTTACTATAACATATACGCCCTTAATCAATTGTCACAAACTGCTCTACAGAATCCACTTTTGATGGTTCAAGTAATTTCTGGGGGGTTCCGGGTTCCCCTCAGGACGCTCACTTAACACTGATGCAAGCTCGAAGAGAGCACAATTGCTTGGGACTCGCATCACTTAATGCGCTCTTGGATAGTCGTCCCGTCGACAAGGGTCATCGATCGGTGAGGGCAGACGGAGGTCGACATCCTTACCTCACATTCGAACAAAATGACACAATTTGAGTTAAGATCGGCAAAAAATTTTGCGAGGAGCTCTGATTATTAAAACGCTGACTCACTTTCGCACGCGAATTATTCAAAGTATGGGACCGAATGGTTGGAATTCAAGTAAGTGATTTATTTTTGTACTTGAAACTTACTAATTTTCGAAGAAAACACGAAGGAGAATGTAAATGACGAACGATTTCCCCCCAAGTCTATGAGAATCGGCTGTATTTCTGGCACGGTTTTGCTAAAGTAAAATTCGATTTGTTCGTCTGAGTAGTTAATTCATAACGGGCTACAGAGTTTATCATGATTTAAAGGTCTAGTTTCGGAGCTAAGTGCCCACTATTTTACACACATGTTCGCAACAGAGACAGCTACGGCAGATTACGACAGAAATAACGAGCGCAAATTGTTCAAATAATGAGGTGCAGCAGCCCTTAGGGCAACCAACACACGTCACCTAAATCAACCGTTTCAGCGAGAATTTTACAAGTTTCACACCTAAATTATTATTTAGAACCAGCCATTCAATTTTTCAAGTACAAAGTATTCAGGTCAACGATTTTCTTAGCTTCGCTGACGTGAAACTGAAGTTAAGAAAGATAGTAAAGCAGGACCCTACACGAGAAACATTGAAGTAAACGAAGAAAATAATTGGCTCAGGGAATATTTCATTGTAAAAAGAGAAAAGTAAACGTTCGTTGCGTCAAAAAAATAGAAAGAATCAGAACGGAAGAAATTTTCAAGAGAATAACTCGTATCTATTAAGAGAATGGTAGACATTTTAAGCTGAAATTCTGTGAGTTAATGCCACCAGAAATCTTAATAGCTCACAAAATGGAAAATTTGAAGTTCAAGACAAGCAAACTATACTAACTATACTTTGATTTATATTTTGATACTTCAAAGTACAACGGATATCGAAATTTCCCTATCAGCTAAAAGGATGCATTCGGCAATAGATAGCAGCTTCAGAGAGTCTGGCAAAAACGGCGAGCATAGCACCAACAATTTCGGCGAGAAGCTTTTCACAGAATTGCCGGAGCTCGTAGTAGCATACAATCCCTGCTTTTCAAACAGTCCAACAGAAATGTACGCGAGAGAACGGCTTTGTAGGACCCAGGTGTGCTCGGATCTTCATGAAGCTCAGGCTGTTGAATAAAACGACTAATATTATATGAACTATTATAGAACAAAACCATTGCATCTAATTATACTCAACCGACTGTCAGATTATGCTCCACAGTGCGATGTGCATCATTTGTGGCATTGGGGAGTGTATAGCTTAATGGAGACCAGGCAGCTGAGACGTCAGTGCTACACTGGTGATATCAAGAAACATTTGAATAGTTTTAGTGGATCGTGGGATTGGGAAGGTACTCATGACGGTCACTGAAGGAAATGCAAGTTCAACATGTATCATCAAAGACGAAATAGCGTCATACTCGAACAAAACAGGGCAAATAATAATTTTTTGCACCGAATTTTTGACGAGGCCTACGGCTTACACGGAGAGATTAACAACAAAGCTTAGCATACAACACGCAATCAAGTTTCATACATTACATGAGGACTTCAGTTGGCTTAGCTTTTTCTAGGGTAATTGCCTGATTAGCTCGTCATAACTTATATCTCAACAGGTTAATCATAATACTGCAGCCCGTGTAGACCAATCGAGAAATATTCAAACAAGAAGAAGAGCAACGGTGTATGAAAATCAAACCGCGATAATCGGAAAAGAACAATAGTATAAGTGATTTGTTTTCAGCTTACACAGGCAGACAGTGTTGAAAAGCGTCATTTCACACGTTCAATTAAATACAGCGTACAGAGAAGAGGTGTATGATACCGTTTCAGAAGAAGTAAGCGTTATTCGGAGCGCTTCGGCGAGCGTTAAAGCGCCGAGTCGATTCGTATAAGCCAGTTTCAGTAATTACTCACCGCGGTCACCTGAATGAGCGAGCACAATTTAAACCCTAACGGAACGTGAACCCTGTAATGGCACCGCCTAAGTAAGATTGAAGCATCATTGTCCTCAGAGAACAATACTGTTTCTTGGCTCAGTGCGCTTCTTGACAATAACGCTGCGGGTAATTCAATATAATTATAAAGCATAGGGTGGCGTAACGCATCTCCTGGCTGGGCAGACATGTGTGATGGCCAAAGTGAGATTCGCACATGTAGAGGAGGCTTCCTAAAAGAACGTGAGATGCTTAGTAAAAATGGTACGGTCTCAAAAAATGTTCAGACTAAAAAATTTGATGAAATCCTCATTTACTTATCAAGAGTTCAGAAAAATTTTCTGCTGCGGGGTGCATTCTCATATTACGTCTAAACTTCATCCATGACGGAAAAAGGCAACAGGGAGGAATTTTAAAATGCTTCTTTTCAAAAGAAGTTCAACGCACAGTTTTTGATGTTTATAAAATGAGTCAGAGAATTTTATTTGTACCTGATGAAGAAAAATGAGATCATTGTCGCAAATAAAGAGTAAGACAGAAATTACGGGCAAAGAACAGCTGACATCACATAAACGTGAAATAAATCATTCAAGTGTATTTGTATAGTTCACAACAAGCACTTCTACTTCTACAACCTGACAAGGTCAAGGGGTTTCTTGAACAGGTGTATGGTAATTGACTGGCAAATTCAGTCTCTTGCAAACAGTGCAATGCAGTAACTTACCATTTGCAATATTCCATTTAATGTTTGCTAAGCATTAGAGTAAAGTAATTCGATCCCTGAATCCTGAATTCACACGTTCAAGAAAACCAGTTTATGTTCATAAATACGACATCATCTAAATTGAAGTCCCGTGACAGAAACAACAAATTTCATTTCATTGCACTTAACTGTGCGTCACAAAGAGCACGCCAAGAACACATGCACAACACAGGGCACTCACCTCACAGGGGGGCGGTGCGCTCCGGTACGACGGGACGATTTTGAACGTGACTGACCCTCGCGCCTCCCGCTGGTGCAACCAAAGTGAAGAGGGACGAGGTGGGACGATGGTATGAACCGTGGTAAAGTTGGGCAGCGAATGCCAGCGAAGAGGAAGACGGTAAGCAACAGAGCAGTTACGCTCATGGTAACAGTCATAGGCGACGGTGGAATAGGGACAGCGAAGAAAATTGTTGGAGATCAATCATTGGGACATAGTTAGGTATAGGGAGAGAGTAAGGGTAGGACAGAGGCAAGGGTAGGGGTAGAGTAGAGCGAGCGTAAAAGTTGAGTTACAACGAGGGTGAAGGGATTGCTCAATAGTGGTAATAAAAAAATAATTCGTTTACAAATTATGGTGATAATTAGCATTGTTTTGGACCAAAGGCGAGTAGTTAGTCGGCATCATGAAGTGTCAGGCAAAAATATAGCGAGGAGAACGAGCAGATGAAAGAAAGAGGTTTGATAAAATAAAAATTTGAGTTCAAAATGCATAGAAAATAAAATCATCGACACAGTATCGTACCAGTAGAATAAAAAATAAAAATTAGAACGTGAAACAAAATACAGAGTGATTGTAGTTGCCTCACGAGTTGATCGCAATAAAATGAAGGGAGATCAACGAAGAGTACAGAATGAAAAACGTCGAGATAAAAGTGTGGATTACGAAGCAAGAAAGCAATGAGCCGAGATAGAAGTAAGAGGCAATGCGTAAAAGAGACTCACGGTAAAATGAAAGAAACAGTGATAATTGTCATTAAAATTCAAGGAAAACTCAAGCGAACACAACACCAATTAAAGAAACAACACACAATTCGATGTTCAGGGAATGGGTATAGAATTAAATTCATTATTAGCAAGCACAAAGAAACAATCACAAAGAAAACAATGTGAAAAGTTTGAAGCAGAAAGGAAATAAAATACAGAGGAAAGGACATGAAATGCAGCAGCGAAGATGAGAGACGTAGAAATACGATATGAGGAAGCAATGGGCGTCTCGATGAGAATGAAGAATTGCAGTAATGAAGTAAAAAGGGGTTAGAGAAAATAAGTATGACAATAAAATAAGGACATGGCGAGCGGCAAGATTGTTATGGCGGAAGATATTCATGAAAAATTGAGTGTAAATATATATTATAGAAATGGTTTGAAAAAATTCAGAAAGTACACACACATTGTCAGGGCGGAGAAATGGTGAGAAATAATAATAAGTGTAACAATGTATGAGGAGAAAAACATTCAATGAAGGACGTAAAAGGAATATGTAACATATGAATCAAGTTATTATAAAAGAGAAGTATGGCAAATTTGAGAAGTATGACGGTACAAGTAAAGTTAAATGTTAAAAATATTGAAAACAATATGTAAGGAATGCAGAAATCGAAAGGCAAAATAACATTCGAAGGAAAAGAACATGGGTCGAAAGGAACAGAAACGGTAATGATGAAGAATGGAGCGGGCGACAGTTGGATGGAGGAAAGAGGATAGAAATAACG
>JACJUY010002494.1:5666-33661 GCA_014220935.1 Platorchestia sp. MABIK | reverse complement strand
GTTTTTGTTAATTGGCCTCGCAATCTTTTTCGATATAGGGAAATTATAAGCTGGAAAGCAAAAGCGGCCTACTCGCTATTTTCACAAGCTGTATTTCCCTCAGTACTGCTTGCATTTCTTAGCGTTCACGTGACAGTCACGATCACTGTAGATTCATTTAGTTGTCCCGGGGCTTTCTTAAGATTTGAATGGTTACTAATTGTCGCAGTTCGTTACTAATTGTTTCTTGCAAACGTTAGTGCCATCCATGCTGAGGTCTGTTTGTAGCATGTCTAGAGTGACAAAGGGATTAGTTTAAACTATACGCAATGTCTCTCCTACACTTTTCAGGAATTTTTCGAGGACCTCCCGATCTCAGTATGTTTGTCATCGTCCCAGACTCTTTCCATTGCTTCACAATGAAAACTACTGTACTAACAGGAACATTAATGGTTTTTGATGTTCTTAAGTCGCTTTTGTGCTTTTTAAATTCCGAAATTATTCGCTCTTTCGTGTATTCTGACAGCTCCTTTTGCTTAGGCATTTTACAATGTTATCACATCGAGGTCTCGCGCACCAATGATAGGCGGCCACACTGGTAGCCTAATGTAACCTCTCAGTTGGTTTTCCAGTTGATTCTAGTAAGGTTCATAGGCAACACTTTGTTAGAAGTACAAAATTTTGGGAATTTTTTGGGAAAACGTCTATATATTTTTTTCACCACTTATTTACTAAAATGTCAAATAAATTGTTTGTTTTCATTGGATATTATGTTTTAGTTAATTGAATGTATTTGTGTTACTGCTCTCATATCAGTTTCATAGGTCAATATTTTACTCAAATACCCAAAAATAAAAAAAATTTCATGTCCAAATACTTATCCCGCCTCACTGTACATTCTATGCGAAGTTACTTCGATTAATTTCCAACTTTGAGCAAACGAGTTAACATTTCTCACTTATTAATTTAGATTAAATTTCAATGGTAAGTCTGCATGTCAATAACCAATTGAATAATTCCTATTATTCGTGCTTATAAAATTCGTTTTTAAAAACATTTTCTGCTACTAAAGGAACAGCAATAGCTCAAAATGAGGCCGACTAAAAATTAATTTTGTCAGGAAAAAATCCCTACCTTCACAGATCTACAAGTTGCAGCAGGCAGGAACTGTTCAATTAAACTTGTTAAATTCTGGCATTTTAGGCAACAGCTCATCATTACACAACACGAAGCCTAACAGGGTTGAACAAGTTGGACATATTCTGTCAAATGAAATAAATTGGTGCATTCGAGACGAGCCAAATAGAATCAAGAATTTCTCAGCAGACCTTGCGTATGTAAGGTACACCCGGGAACCCAACTCGTGTAAATGAGGTCGTCAAGCAATGCCTGAGATAAAACATAAGTAGCGAATTTATTTCAGGAAAACCCCCATACGAGATGAAAAAGCGCTTCAAGCATGAGAATTTCCCGAGCAAGTGGATAAACGAACAGTGGCATTCAAGACGACTCTTAACAAATAAAAAGATAGCATCGCCATCTGGCTCTCTACATACTTATTCGAGAGTATCTGAAAAGAAAATAGAGGCGATAAAGTACTAGAAATATTTGACTCGGCCGACATAAGAATCAATGCGTCGTATTTTTCTACCCCGAAAAAAAAAGCAATAGCTCCGAAAAAAGTGGAAAAAATGGTAAATTTATTTGAAAATACTGAACTGTTAAGAAAGTCGCTGGATTAATTCATTCACTCTATCGAGGTAGAAAAAAGAAGAAAGATTTACCTCAAGCCAATCCACAGTTTCAAGAAGTCAACTAACATTTTGGAGAAACCGTATAATACTTACTTAGTTGAACGTCAGTTCAAAATCGGGAAAGATGAAGTACATCAGAAATAAAGTATTCATACACAACTACAAAAATGATAGAACTTTCTCACCACTCTGATGTACATCATCAAAACGAGTGAGTTTATAGGACAGCTAAAACCAAGGCAAGCCTTGATTTACCTCGTGAAAAGAGCACCCCGTGCGAGTAAGGCCCTTCACTAGAGATACTGCAGCCTTCTCTCAGCGTAACGTGATTAGGCAGCGGTAAGGAAGGAGCAGCTGCGCGCCTTCCATAAATCATCACTAAATATTTAGCGCCCAGCCACCGAGTAATTAATGCACCAAAGCCGCGTTCCGGCAAAAGCCTCAAAGCAATTTCAACTCTAATGTAATTTTCAAGGAATACCTTTTGCAACTATTAGGCGTCTGGAGAACTATCTGCTCTTACTACTAAAATTGTGATCACATAAGAGCAGGGTTTAACAACACATGTGGACACAGAGAATTTTGAATTTGATCATTTTCCAGAATAGGTACCTGTCCGTCTTACAAGTCCACCATAGAAAAAACGCTATAGCCTGAAACACCGCAAATGAACAACACGTTTGAATTATTTTACTGCATGGAACCGACGATGAAAATAAAAACCATCATTGTGATCGAAATATTTATTTGGAAACGTTTCGGAATTTGTAGATTCCATCATCAGTGCAGTAAAACGTGAAAAAATTGTACTTTTCCTATATTAAGTTTTACTACACTGATGAATTCCGGGACGTTCGCGAATGAATGCGTTTCTCACGATGTTGACTATTCTTTTTATCTTTAGAGTGAGACAGAAAACAAAAACTAGGACAAAGAAATTTAAACACTGATAGCGTATTGTAAATTCATCACACGAATATATGAAGATGTACAAAGCGTGACACGCGTTTGAAAGGAAAAAAGTACATTGGCTTCCATTCATCGACATTCCTCAGAGTCAGGAAAATTATAAACGAAGGTTTATCCCAAGTTTACTTTCATACGTACCACGAATCTATGACAAGATTTTACAACAAATCAAATTTTAAAAATGTTTTCATATTAAGCCCAAGGTACGAACATCAGAGATGAAAATGAGTAAACAAGTAACTTGAAAGTAAAAAGTTGAAAAAAAAACATGAAATAATTACAAAAATGTCATGCCTATTACGGTGTAGGAAAACCGTTGGCATTGGAAACAGTTATAGCGGTCTCTTTGGAATGGATAAATGCATGCCCTGTAAGGCTTCAAATGGAATGCTGCACCATTCTTCTTGCAAAATGAAGGCAAGTTTAGGTAAAGATGATGGAGGAGTATAGCGATCGAGCACCTAGGTAGACCATGAATATTGAGATTAGATTAAATTAGATTAAATGTTGTTCTAAGCCTCCCTCACCACAACAAACGCGTTCCAAAGAAAGGAACAAAATATTTATTATGGAGTTAAGGGAACGTGGAATCTATGCACAAGGTGCATAAAAACAGTAATTTGAGAAAGAAGTTCATGAAACAAGATAAAAGTCGAATAAGAAAGTAGTAGGTGCTGAAAAACAGGACAGCAGTGAACTGAAAAAAGGTTGTCATTAACATAACAAAAAACATTTTATTTGAATAGTAAGAAAGCATACCTAACTCTTACCTCGGGCCCTCACGCATTTCCCCCTGAGAGTGTTAATTCCCATAGATCCAATGGTTGTATCCCCTTAGGGGACTATTGAAATCTGGTGACAGTGGTGGCAAGAAAAAACGCGACTAACTACCCTCATGCTCACAAAACCAGCCCTGGGAGATACGAAATGTGATAACAAAGGCTCAAATACCATGAACACAGCATCACCATTGGTCAACAAACATGGTGCAGTGGGATGGACATGATCGGCCATAATGGTCCCACAATATTTGCCAGTAAAGCGACCACGCAGAATGATAGAACCCATACAACACCACGATATGGCGGCCCGAATCATGACCGAACCCAAGCCATGTTTTCAGCACCATTTGCATCGTAGGTTCGGGACGGCGTTCGCAGAACGTAACCTTGGTCAGAAGTTGGAAAAAGTGTGAAACAAGACTCATTTGACCAAACGTCTCTTCTCTATTGCTACACAGTTCGGGCTTTACGGCTTAAGCGCCACGTTTTTTTCTTACAGGTCTTACATCATCGATGAATGCAGTTAAAATTGTAGTTCGTCTTGAAGATACCTGCTAATAGAGCTCCCTTCTTGTTGTTTTAGTGCTAACAGGCTTTTTGAGCCCAACTATTGCAGTGACTTTTGGAGTTGTCGAAACCATCACAATCCTCTTCAACGACCGTTTGTTCCAGTCATCGAATACACACTTTCTTCCGCGCTGTACCCGAGCGGATGATGCTTTTCCGCTTTCCTCGTACGCGCTGTCAATCTTCGATGCATCTGGAGCCTCTAGGAAAATCACACACTTAAGCTACTATGGTATCGGTAACACGCACCATAGGATCACCAACAATTTTTCAACGTTCACCAACAATATTGTTCTGGCGACTGAAGCAACGTTTAGAGGATATTGAATAGGTGACGTTAGAGGCAAATACAACAGCCCCACCAACGGGCTTGGTAAGAATCAACATTAACGTTCAAGCATGCACTTCACGAAGCGTTTCCATATTACTGTCAACCCACAGTAGTGTTTAAAAGTAGACATTTAGAAACTTAGAAATGTTTTGAGAAACGATCAGTCTTCTTTCTGTATACGCATAACTCATCATTGGTTATAATTCTGCTTTCGCGCATTTCCACAAAAAAAAAACAATTCTGTGATTGCTTAACTCGATGTATAACTTTGAGTTTTAGTAAATCCGTGTAAGAGTAATTCAGTAAATAGCATCTATAAATTATTCAAGTTGTCTGGCCACAAGGAGCATTTTCAATCATCGCTTTCATCCCTCGCTCAAACGCTGCACATCTAATTCAGGAAAATGATCGAAGAACAGAAAAGTCATAATCGATCGACCAGAAAGACAGATCACTGAATCACGTACTCATAACTAGAACCGATGATAAAATTCCCTCAATTCGACTGTGAGATTAACAGTTACGTGGCATGGCAGATGTTCAGTGGGTGACAACTTTTACAGTTTCGTAAACGCAGCCAGGAAACGGATGACGTGATTTTTGACTGACAGGTTACCTTTTGAAGAGTTAGACATTTTACAGATGACAGGGAGAAGCTGCATTGATTTATCAATATGTTATCTGCGACGGGTTAAACCGAAGTTCAATATTCAACCCAAATTAGAGTTCATTTTAGAGATAAATTTTGAGGACAACCAACATTAAATAGATCATGGCTTAATTTGGTTTTCATTAAGTATTAATGAAAATTGAGACAGTGATTGCTGGTCGGTCAGCAGAATTCAGAGAATTCCCTCAGTGACCACCGGTGGGTCCCATCGCAGGAAACTTAATGAAGGTTAGAGAGCCCCAGTTATCCACTGGCAACTCACTCAGCTAGAGTAATTTTTCAATTTTGAGACTTAATTGGCTAGTAAAAATGATGCCTTTTGACGTCAATCTCAGACGCACTACTTCCTCATAGATCCAGGAATACGAAGTTTTGAATTAAAATGAAACGATAATGAAACGATAATTGGTTTGAGAATAGTTGAATAGGTTATAATCCTCAGTATTATTATTTAATGGAAAAACTCAGTATTTCGTCTTTCAAACACATTAAGTTTGACTCTACGGATACGAGTCTTCATATTCAACTATGATTTTCTACGCATAACCATTTCTATTTTAAATCTACGGGATTTCATCTTTCAATTTGAGTGTGATAAGATGAAAGTAGATTTCAATGACTTAAATAGTGGCATTCACCAAAACGCTGTTTCTCGACGCAGAAAACTAAATACTAAGATGTTTAAAGTATCAGATATCAGAAAAACTCTCTGCTGGAGGAACACTCGAATGGGTCCGCAATGAGCGGCTTGTTTCGCATAGCTTGAGAGGGTCCATTTTTGGCGGGTGGGGTCCTCTTTACGTCAGCACTAATGACACCATCAAGGCTGACACACTGCAGCGGCTTCCGTGAACAGGAATATCAGGCGATCTCCGTAACAATGGCGGCCCGCCTCAGCTCCGAGATACGAACCGCCCCAGCTACTTAACCCAGCACGACGCCAGCGAAATGAAGTGGATAATGGCGGCCGCCTCGAATTCAAAGAAATTACAAGACAGCTCAAAGAGAGCATATGGCTACAACTAACAATTTCAACCAATTTATAGGGGTAAACGGTTTATCCCTTATACTTTACTCGAATGGAGCAAAGCTGAATAATTGTGGTAGATCATTTTCATTTTGAAAAACTACCTGCAAAGAAAATAGTTAACGTATTTACAGGGGTAATAAATTCAGATAACACAAAATGAATCTGATTCATGCAAAGAAGAAGGCCCAAATACGGGACAGGATTTTTGCATGAAAGAGTAAGGAGACCCATAACAGATTCATTGGCGAGACGATGGGGCACGAAAGCTTCACACAAAAGGAGAGGTGGCGTGACGGCAGGCCTTCTTATTTCCAGCGCTGCACTCATGAACGACGGTAAAAATGCTCGTAAGCTCGTGCACTGCACATTTAATTTGAGCAAAATGTAATCATATCGGACAACAGCTGGTTGAATATTCTCTAAGTTTAAGTTTACGTTGGGGTGAGATGCAGTACACTTGGGTATAAAACAAACCAAATTTTAGGGGGAAAAATCAGTCTTGCAAAAACTTATTCAGTCCGTTATATTTTTACGATCAAGTAAGCGAACAATGAACCTACGCAATGCACGAAAAACTATCAATAATCGCCTTGCATTTTCAACAAATCAATGTGCTTTGAAAGATTTACATTTTTTCAAAAATTGAAAAAGATTTTCGTGCTGCCTATTAGCCACGTAATGATTCAGGTTGTTTTTATTTTCAATACTCGAGCAATGTAAGGAAGTTGGTCTTCCGTTTTATAATTTGAAGACAAATTTTGAGATTCATTTTATCAAGGGTAGCTCTTAAATAATAAAACTTCGTATCCCTTTTGTTCGTTTTTTCATTTTTGGTTCAGCTCATTCGTAAGCCATTCAAACGCTATCCTACTAACTGCCCAATTTCTAGATAACCTCACAAATGTCACTCGCATAATAAACAGAAGGAAAGAAGTTTCACGCTCATTTCCAGGTCGTATTTAAATCATTCGAGTGAGATTTACTTTGATGACATAAGTGCATTTATAATAAACATGCTGATTTATTTAATCATGAGATATAGATAAAAGTTATTCATTCAAATACATAGTAAGTTTTTTACACCTCGCACTTGGAAATGAAGTGTACTTGGCAATTACAACTAAAGACTTAACGGCAAAATATTTGGATACTGCCAATTAGATGCAGGTCTAATAGGTCATATTATTAGTGATCCAAATTATATTCAGGACAGAAAACCTTGCTCTGAAAGCCTGACATCGTACTTCAAAGTTCGGGAGACAAGTTTTGCTGTTCATGTTTGTCTGCTTGGCTAAGGGTGCAAGACAAGCCTTTGCTTGAAATGTTCGTACCTTGTACCGTATTGACTCCCGGGTCACAACAGCTGACGCACGGTGTACGAGAGAGGGGCAGCCAAGTGGCACACGCGCCCAATTAATGCATTAATGCTAAAACTACCATATTCTTCTTAATTTTATTAGTAACATAACGGAGGATGCGTGGTGAACTGCTGAACGAGGGCTCATTTTGTCGCTGGTGATCAGAGACGCCTCAGATTAATAGCGAGTCCTCTTGCAGCATTAAGCTGAAAAAAACACGGCGACTAAATCGTGATTCAATGACTAGTGAACCTAAGTGGTTGCACACACCATTATTTTCGTTGAAAATTTAACTGTTTTCTCCAGACATTCAGACGAGATATTCTCTCTTAGCCGCCATGTTACACTCCACTCATGATCATTCAGCGCTTCAATGGTTGACTAGTCTGAGAAAACCACCAGTAAATGTATCAAATTAGACTGAAGTAGTGGGAAAATCTTAAACATAACGGCACATCAAGTTAACTTTCAGTTTGAAAATATTGGGCTAAAAAGAAAAAAAGCGATGCCAACGAATAGATTATCATGATTTTACTCGTTTCATTTTGATACACCAACAATTTGTTAGTGTTATTTTATTGGTGAACTTGTTGTAAGTATGTTAGTAATATCACAGACTGAGATGTGTAAAGTCATGATTAACATCGATTTAACACTCTTTCTTTCGTTCACGCAGAATTTTTTAAGCCAAAAAGTTCACACTCTTAAGAATTTTCTGATAATGCAGGTGATTTTCTCCAACGAATCAGCGATGAGACTGCTAGACGACCGTGTACAGAGTGTGAGAAGGCAGTCAGGAAAGTAATTTTTACCATAATGAGTGGAAAAAACAGTCAAATTTCCAACAAATATCAGAGTACGAGGAGCCATTTCGGTCCATGGAGCAAGCCATTCACGCATTATTGAGAGCAATACGAAAAATGTTAAATATGTAGAATTGCAAGATCCGTAACTAATCGACGAATCAGTTTTTAGCGCATCATTCCTGCACTAAATTTTGTGATTTGCTACAAGACTCTACTTTAGTTACCATTCTCACGCACTCGTCCAATTTAACTAATTCTTTTGAACCTCATTTTTCTTCGAACTTATAATACACTCAACAACTGAGCACTTCAGTTCGTACAATCGCAATATTTGTTGCATTACAATTCTTAGTAAAATATTTTTACTATATCATTAGATATATTTCTATGAGCGTACTTTTATGGTATTCATATCTGAGATGTGGTAGATAATTCCCCAATCAAATCACGAGGCGAATTTGCCTGTGGATAACATACCCATCACAGTACATTGTTACTTTCTTATTGGTCGCATCAACGAAGAAAGTTACAGTTTTCTTCTCCAAACTTTATTCCCTCATATTACACGAGGTGAGTTTAAAAACTCAGCTATGAAAATACTCGGAAGATAAGTGAGAAAATGTTTCCCTATTCACATTCCTCAGTGAGCTACATATTTCATCTTAACTTTGTACTACGATCCATTTTGACTTCACTCTTTATTTCCTGTGATTGATAGTAAAATGAAAAAAATGAAGTAAGGAAGGAAAAAATAACCTGGAAAATATCTGCTGAATTGTGGCTCCAGATATCAATGTCGATTGTAAATTCTGGAAGTAAATTCGTAGACAACGAAAGTTAGTAGTGAACAGATATATGCAATCTTATAAATGGGGTTTTACTTCCGATAGAAATATGGATGCACTAGATGTGAAAGAATGTCTGCTGCACAAATTTCCAAAAATATAAAATAAACATTGTGAATGATTCTGTCTTTTAAGCACCTCTGAATTTTCGCCAAGACGATTCAAATTACTACGATCAACCAACTTGCTTCGGTATGCAAAGGTAGTTGAAAAATAACAAATATATTAGCTGAATGATCCCTGCCCTTTCTTCGATTTCTAAAAAAAAGCAAGCAAAACACATTCACGTCAAACAAATGCATGATGGTACTCCAACCACTATAATCTCCTGATCTTTATTGGTACCGTAAAACCGGGCTTCCAAGACAAAACATCGAGGGATTGAAGTTTTGCGACAAACTTTATATCATGTCACCCACGGCGAGATGCGCATAAATCTTCATGCAGACAAACGTCTCATTGAGCGCCCGAAGCACTTTCTTAACTCTCGCAGCTCAAGTTTCTTGTAGGCTAGGCCTTTACAAGTCTCTGCCATCTGTCTTACAAGGACAAAGAAACTCAGTCACACACGACCCATAAATTGCAGCACTCGCGCTAAATCGGCCAAGATTGTCGAGAGGGTCACAGCAGCAGCACCTGAACATCTCTCCGAGCATTTATGAACAGGGAAAGAACTTACGCAGCTCATGTTTTCCAAAGTTAACAAAGATATTTTTACGTTGGATCTAAAGCTTTGGGCGAAATTGCTCAATTGAAGTTCATAGCTTGTACCTGTTCACAAACTGCGGTCACGTCTCTCACAAACGCAGCACTTCAAAACCAAATTTGATTTTTGGACGTCAGTTTTATCGACAAAGGAAACTTCCAACAAACTAACATTGGATGAAAAGATCGTGTTGGACTGTAGATTTTTAACGATGTATAGCATTCACACCGAAATAAAACGTCCATAATTTTCAACTGTAAGTAGCTATTCCTTGTCCTGAGGCCATCATTTAAGAGCTGAAGTGAACGCAATACAAGCATTTTCAAGGATTCAGCTTGTCATTCACCGACGCATAACTCGTCAGTCGCAGAAACTTGTTGCCGACAACACAACTCAATGAGCGACATTTAGCTTCAATTATCGGAGTCACATCATTAGATAATTATCGTTAAGCACCTACAATGACTTAGAGGCTGCGCCTAACTACACAACTCCATCCTATTGTCAAAACGCTAAACCTAAATAATTTTTATATTCACAAAATTAATGTTAGTCACATGAATGCATGGCATAAGAATTAGTGTCAATACCTTCATCTCTCAGCGTAAATGGTTTATTTGGAAGAAAATGTTCCGTCCATGAGCATGTCATTTAATACGGTACGTTCATTTTTTTAAAGTTTCAATCCAAATTTTTAAGAGTTAGTTTTGATTTGCTTGGATCGTTCGTCTCATTTAAAAAATGGTGCTGTGAAGTAATGCTTTGTGAGTGAAAATTTTTTTTTTCACCGCACTAGAATAAATTATGTACGAGTTTCAGCCTCCCTTACCACCACAAAGATGTTAAAAGAGAGGACAGATGAAGGCACCGTATTGTATGGAGTTGGGAGAATGCAGAATCTATGCAAAAAGTTTATTCCTTTACAGGATCCCAATGCATGAAAACAGTGAGTTGATTGACTAAAGTTGAAAAACAAATTCAAAGGTGCTGATAAACAGAACAGCAGTGAACCGAAAGAATAAGGTCTATAACAAAATATAGAAAAAACATTCTATTTCAACAAAAAGAAGGCCTACCTAACCATCAGCTCAGGACCACACATTTTCCCCTCGGTGTGCTACTTCCCATCGATACAATAGTTGTATTTCCCTGAGAGGGTTCAAAGCACTGGAAACAACCACATTTTGTATTCGAAGCATCAGCTGCAGAGAAAATCGCTCAGCCAAGCTAGATATTGTAGTGAACTGACATCTGATTGCGCCTAATTTGCTTTTAGGCTACGTAAGGTTCGTATACCTGCAAGTATCTGCGCCAACTATAGGTACAGATAAAGTCATTCAGGCAGAGCATTTCTAAACTTTATTACTCAAGACCGCCCTGATACGAATTAAGTGCTGGTAAAGAGATAAAATGTGCTGACCAGCAGAATTGCTAACAAATCTTTGAAGGGAAATACAGTCTGATGCTCTAATAGCGTCAACTCAAGTTCAAAAGCATGACGTTGAAAAAAATTCATCTGAACAATGAAATTAAAGATGACGTAATTAAAATTCTATTCCCTGCGAATTTTCCCAGAATTATCGCTCATTTAATGCGTAAAGCACACATGCAAGTTGAGCTGAAGCTGACGAGCCCCAAACACGGAATACCCAATAAGTTCTCTTCACTTGCCACTCAGAGAACACGTAGACCATCTGTCTTCAAAGTCCAATAGACAACGGCGGTGGTAATGAACAACACAGTACTCTGAATGATTTGCATCACTTCATTAGAAGTGACAAAGGGTATGATGGAAACTTTTTACGCGATTCTGATCATCGTATGACGACTAACTTAATATCAACAGTTTATTTTAGCATTTTCCAATACCAAGTTCTCCACACACTACTTTGTACTAAGAGGATCAGGCGTTCTAACTCATCAAAGAAAATATTCGTTGAAAGGAGCATATGTTGTTAAGACTTGTAGTGAGTTTGAGACAGAGATATACACTGTTTTTATTCAGCGTTTCTTTTCATGGTTAGATTTTACAGTCCATTGAAAAATTAAGCAAATCTAGGTGTAATATTTAAATTTAGTTTGATTTTCATTTTCCCACGCCCGCAATCGTAATATTTGTAGGAAAATGTATCCTTCTCCAATGAAAAATAACTTTAGGCCTAAGGTTCACGGGGAAATATTTTTGCTAGGAAAGCTTTAACACCCTTCAATGAAGCCGTGCATAAATTCAGTTAAATACAAAAACGACGTGTTGCGTCACTCTCCGATCATTACCATCGGGCACACTCCTCAAGGAATATAGCAGGTAATAATTGCTAGCCTGAACAGTCGGTTTAATGTTAAGATCTAATATCCAAAAGCTTCTTATCGGTTTAATTTACGAAAAAATACAACACAGCTTCATTGAAGGTTCAGCTGCATTCTACATAATACATTCCTGTAAACATAAATATTTGCGATAGTAAAATTGAGCTGAAGTTCATTGGTACAAAGCTACACCTGGGGTCTGTGCGCGCTGCATTAAAGACGAACGTGCATTTCAATAAAATGCCCCCTTCAAATAAAATACCTTATTCTAGGTAGAGAAGATAATGATGAAATTTAATAGAAATAGAAAGTTTTAGCGAAACCACCTTTTGATGATCGCTGGGCCACTGCTATAATAAATATTAGAAGAACAGGAAAATGAGAAATGATACTTGGCCGGAATGTTAGATACATTATCTAATTACAATGGCCTCCCTCAGGAAGAAAATAGGATGAAAAGAGAAGCGTCACTGACTGCATGCATGCGTTGAGTTATTCATGCTATGTTCGAAAAGCGCTACGCCGCTTTGGTGCGCTGCGGAGACTATTTTAAGGAGCGCGCTTATCATTTCGGAACTGAAAAACGATAAATCAACAGCGCTTGAGAATTTTTCAACTATTTTTAAGAAAAGATACAGCGCAGTATGCCAGTTTAGGATAACAGAACAACATTATAGCTGAGAACTAGAACTACACAAATTTCTGAATTGTCATAAAAAATTGATGTACAGTGCATAAAAGTGGGTTTCCACGCACACTCTCACTACGGCAACACCTTTACAAATGTAACTATAAAGGCTTTCTATGGATTAGGGAGGTAGGTGGAATCGTGCATGAGTATATTCACGAGTTCTTCAAACGATCCCTAAGAACTTTGTGAAGTTACTTCACCATTCCTGGAATTTGTAAATTCACAAAAATATTCAGCTACAATACCTTCAAAAAAGGCTGTGTTATCAAAGTTAATTAATGAAATGATAACTAATGCACTGATTTAGCGTGCAGTAGCAGACCAATTTCACGTTCAACTCTGAGCGTCCTAGCTTCAAAACTGCCGAACTTGTATGTGGTACACTTTTAGTGCGTTAATTACTGGAAAAAACATTTCAAATGAGTTTTGTTTTCCAAATTCATAGCCTAAATTCAAATTAGGCATAGGTTCAATAGTTCAAGTTCATTATATATTGTACTTACGCCTGTCCGGACTGCAACAGACCGCTCATTTGTCACCGAGTTTTCAAAAATACATCATAAATTCAACAAGCCCATATTCGAGGGCTTAGCAGTGACCAAACAACTGCTGTTGAGTCAAAACACCGCAGGTGCCATTGTTCATACATCGTCGGGATTTTGACATCCATTGCAGCTAATGAATTATGCGTGTGTGACCTCATGAATTTACGAGTTCGCACACGCAAACGACGGAGTACATGAGCTCATGTGTGTGCCAGTGTATGAGTGTAGGAGGTGAAGTGACAACACTGATTTGACGTGTGTTATCAGGACTGTTCACACCCACTCTCTATACTGACTGGGATCATCAGTATGGATCAGATTGCGGACGCATTTTTATGAACACGAAATCTCAGATTTTGGATAAGAAGTCAAGTAACCCAAGACCTGATCGAAGAGAGTCAAGATGACTGCTAACATTTCATTAAAAAAAAATCGCTGAACCGACTAAAAACACATACTGAATGAGGTCACGTAATGAAAAGTATCACCATAACAAATGAATATTTTTGATTTCGTAAATGAGAATCTCGACAAATGAGTGAAAATAAGCAGCCACGAAGAGCATCCTGCAAGAATTAACTCGATATGGCCACAAACTAAAAAGCAAGGAAGTGAAATTAATACGCATTCAATCTCTTGATGTTTTCTTGATGGCGTTTCCAAGAGATGGAGGAGGAAGTCACCATTTTGTTCTACATTAAGCGAACGGGGAACCTAAGCATAAGGTGTGTAGTACCCACACCCTGTGCGCATAGAAATGAGATTGAAAGGAGTTAAGACACACGATTATAGTTGAAGGAAAAAGTAATAGGTGCTGAAAAAAGACCTAATTGAACCGAAGAAAAGATGATCGTAACAGGAAAAAAAACATTCTACTTCAATAACAAGGAGTCCTAAAAAAACCTGATGTTCGAGATTTCACATTTTCTCCGTGAGAACGCTCATTCCCTCAAATACAAAAATTATTCGTCCCTGAGGACGTTTCCACAATAAAAAACCCTACTCAAAGCACATCTTTGATTCATGGTTTAACTTTCCTTCCCGGTCCATAGAGAAACTGGCTAAAGTTCAGCTCACGTAGCACTAGAGGTGCAAAATATTGTATTTTGGTTGGTGCAGCCCTCCTCTGGCAACGGAAGGCGGTAGGGTCTGGAAGAGGTGAGCAGTTGAAGGGAAAAGTTAGAATTGGAAACTAATACAGTTCAAGATGCGCCAGTTTCGCTACGAAAGAGAATAAAAAGTAGAGATAGTAATGATATGATCATAAGTTAGTTTTAGCCGCTCTAATCGCAACCAAGGCGTTTCAACGAGAGGGAGGATGAAGGCATCATTTAGTACTGAGATCAAAGAAAGCGGAATCTGTGCACAAGATGTGTTCCCACGCAAGATCCCCTGGGCAAAAAGCAGTGAGTAAAGAAATAAGACTATGAAACAAGATAAAAGTTAAAGAGAGTCGGAAGTGCTGAAAAACCGGACAGCAATGGACTGATAAAAGATGGCCTTTAACAAAACAAAAATCATGTGTTATTTCAACAAAAAGAATTATTTCTTTATTCTCAGCTTGGGACCTCACATTATCATCCTGGGAGTGCCATTCCCGATTAATACTAGTTGTATACCTCTGAAAGGATCAGAAATAACGAACCGAATGATTAGGCCTACGTTACTGGTTGTGGCATTTGATGTCGCCGTCACACGTACGGAGACTAAATGGTAACGCTTCGTCACAATCGTCTACAGTCAGTGGTGCCCCTCGGTCTGTCCAGCGTCACGAAACGGTCAGATTTCAGCTTTGGTTGGGAACCAGCTTAGTCGTACCATGATTGCAGAACCTAAAATAATGGAATGACCAAACTGGTCCCAAACTAAGGCTGAAATCAGACAGTTTAGCAGCGCTAAACAGACCGAGGGGTACCGCTTACTGTAGACGATTATGATGAAACGTTACCATTTGGTCTCCGTGTGACGACGGCCTAAGATTACAGCTGAGGAGTATATTTCCCCGCAGTTTAATTGACGAAAAATCTGTTAGTATACCCAACTACCTCCTACACGAGTGTAGCTCGGGAATCCTACGCATCCAAGACTAAGACCCAAGTCCAAGAAATCTCGAACTTGAAAACTATCGGTAGCATTAAATAGTTCATTGAACAACGGTAAATTAGAGCGGCACGAAAAGTTGTTTGAGAATTAATTTTATGATACAATATTCAGCGTTGAGAATATTTGCTCGTTTCGTAAAATTTGACCTGAGCGAAAAAAACGCTAAGACGACACAAACTAATAAAATTGAAGAAAAAGTTAGAAAATAAAAATTGCCTCTGACAGATAATTGAACTCTTAACCCTTTGCTTCCCGACGGGATCTCCAGTTCCCAGATGGCTTGTGGTTCCAGTTTAGAGAAATTGGCAAAATTTCAGGGTGACTCAACTAGTAGGAAAATAATTTGAACTATAAGACAAAATTAGAACAATTATTCATGGCATTCCTGCAACTATGCTTTTAGACATGCCAGAAGTTTGACACATGCAATTTGCTATTGGTATCCACTCAGTGTAAGCTTCATGGTCTATGAAAAACATTTAATACCTTTTTTATTGAACTTGAGCAAGTTTTTTCTACGTACATATATATACAGATAAAATTAATCATAAACTAAATTGATATTTTTTCTCAGATTTTTCCACCATTTTGTGGCATTGAAGCATTTATTTTTAAAGCAGAAATTTTTTCAAATTAAAAAGGGAAGTGAGCACCTGCTTATGCAGAAAAAAAACATGCTGGGTCAATTTTGCTGATTTTTCAGGGTAATGACTGCAAATATCTAAGAAAACTATTCCGTTAACAATTCGAGTGTTGGGAAGCAAAGGGTTAAGTAAAGGGCACCGTCACAGCTATAACCAAGCAATAGTCCCTGACGACGATGGATGAAGATCAGATGACTGACAACCACCAGGCGATTTGCAAAGACCAAGGTCGTGACAACTGCAAGCAATATACGAGAGTAGCGCTGCCGGAAATTAACAACCATGTCACATCGTAGGAGAAGCCGTGCTAGATAGAACTGGGCGTACGATGGCAGGGACTAAGTCATGAGAGAATGCAGACTGCATTTCACGCTACCTCATCAGGCTGGCTCACAATGTAAAAAATTACGCGTAAGCGTAAAATATCCTGATCGATGGGCGTTAGAGATTCACGGTAAACGTCAGTGAAAACCGAATGGAAATACGCAATTTAATGCCATGGTCCTCCAAAAAAATTTAAAATACCTAATCGAATTTTTATTCGCCAGTTTCTCTATCAAGTTTCATCTTGAAAAATCACATTGTCTTACAGATCATTTGATACACGAAAATCCAACTACACTTCCAAAAACGATCCGAAACCAGAGGTAAATTGATAATTACAACTTCTTTTCAACATTTTACGAAAAGAAGCCGACCGAAGAATTCTGCTCGCATTACTGATGCGAGGATATAGTAGGTTTTTCTTTCAAACTAAAACGGAACCGGTGGAAAGAAATGCGGTCGTTTTTCGAGGTTCGGTAGAAATAAAAGCGCACCATTTTGAGGTAAGCAGAAGCCGATCCAATTACTGTAATGCGGCTCCAGACAGCGGCGGTCGCACGTACGCTAACTTCGCTTCTGTTGCCCGTAAAATTGGCTCTTTTCCCGCCCGCACGAGGTGGAGGCCTCCCCTTTCAAGCCAAGCAACAGAATACAAAATGAACGCTACAAAACTGCTCCTCATTGTTCCAGCAAAATCATTAGGCAGCCACCATCGCGCCTATGAAACATTACTCCAGAGAATGGAAGAAACCTCAGAGGAAACTGTTCGAGTCCCGTGAAAATTCCATTGGAAATAGGCCTTAAATTGTACAAAAAGGCACACAAAACTGTTATTTTCAGCATTTCGATTTTTATAAGGCAATAGTTCTCAATATAAGGAAAACAAATATAAGATACTATTTTAATGGTTCATAAAGGACATATTTCTAAGAACGTAACATCTATATTAGGCAATGTGAAATTAATTTCAAGGTAATAAAACAACACGACTAAGCTACTCATTTCATTTAGAGAGGATACCACCTGTCATTAACTCTCCACTTCTCTAAAAAGCTTAAAAACTGTTTTTCTTAGCTTGAAACTACTCTCAAAAAATCCGCATGACTAGAAAAAAAATCTAAAGCTTATACTGAGATGACACTTTAAATTTGATTTGAAATAGAATATGGAAACGAAAAAAACATCTGAGAGTAAAATGAAACACGAACTCAACAAGGAAATAATTTAGGGCCGATGGAGCGGTGGCAGATGGAAGAGAAATCCCCTTATACACGGACGCTTTCACTGGCCATCTGCATATACTTGTAATCTGCGCTTCCTAGGCCCAGGCAAAGCCTGGCGCTGGCGAGCAGCGCAGTTTTGAGCGGCAATCAGGCTGATGGATTCTCGCCCTTCCGTAAAATATGCAGGAACAACAACACTTCTAAAGCTCGGCGAGATGTGCAATAGCGCTAAGGTCTCACCACGCACGCTAATCGCATTTTCAGAGCTACATTGCAGTAGGAGAACGGAAAATGCAGGTAAATCTTGCAATACAATTGCGAAGTACTCTGTGCAAGTTCCTAAGCCCACCGAAACAAGAAGAACCAAAAGTTTAGAGTTTACTTTATTTTAAATTGACACAGCTTGTATGCGTGGAAAAGGAAATAGAATTTTAGGTTGTCTTACAATTGAGAAAATGTGAAATTTCTTCACAACGAAAAAGTATCACACTTACCTGTATTTTAACTACAAATGACCAAACTACATCACAAACTGATGCTGATCTACTGCATATTGATTAAATAGAAAGTATTCAACCGTGGGGCAACATATGTTATAGAACAAATGTGCATAAAAAATATTCACACACTTAATCCTTTTTTCTTGCAAGTGCACAGATGCATAAAAATAAAAAAGTTTTCTAACAAGTAATCTGCCCACGAAAATCTATGTTTTCTTTGTCTTCGATGAGGTCACGTCACTATGAGCGCATCTAAATTGCTAAGGCAACGTAGCAAGGAAAGCGATGGTGGAAAATTTCATACAAGTTTCAGCTCCGATAAAATTCACGACACGACAAAACAGCGACTCATTATTGTTATCACATTCACTTTAGACCATTTTTCAAAGAGCATGAGAAGCACAAACACTTCCAGCAGATTTTGAGCTCAAATTCTTCGAAGCGCTCCAAATAAGCCGCTATTTTATGAAAAAATCGGCAGGCAGGTTAGGCAAAGGCTTTTAAGGTTAAATTTCACGGCTGTTTTTCATTTTATTGGAGAGAGAGGCAAGCGAGAAGCGCCTTAGGGGCAGTCAAGCGTGCAGCGTGGAGGCTTTTAGCGCACTTCGTAAATCAGCAAAAGACTGGCAAGGATTAAGCATTTAGGGCTGCAGCGCAGTGACCGGGAGAGTCCTGGTAAGATGGAGTGCAGTTCTGTGTGATAAACAAATAAAGATTCGAACCGCTTCCTAAAACATGATTCAGATATTTTTCGCTGGGGATTGCTTTCTCCAATAAATTTGAGTGCATGCACATTTTCACGCTCGTCCACGTACTCTCATACGTGCACATTAAAGTTGTTCATAAAACTAATGATACAATTTGAAAACAATTACCCATGGGCTACATTTAATGCTCGCCCTTGTAAAACACCACTCCCCGTTTTAAGATGAAGCAGTTGGAAATTCAACGGTCAAATCATGAGGATGAAACTCACGGAAGGAAATTATTTCTGCGCCCACCAGGAGCTGTTTACTTTTTTAGACTTACAGGTTTGTTGTAGAAATAACGAATTTCCCGATGTCAGTATTTCTAAAATTCATGAGATACTTCATTATGTGACTCGAGTGTTGCTCCAATGGAATGATCTCATTACTAGTTTCATATTTTAACATGGCTGTTGCTATTGCTTGCCACAGACTCTTCATGACTTCACTACTCGTCTGAAAACGTCGTTAAATTCTTATCCATCACCGATGCGTAATTGCTTCAACAGGTTTGGCAGTCACCACCCAACTCCTCACCAAAAGCTCGAGTTTTAGCTACTCACCATGGGCTCGTCACTGTTCTTCTGGAACTGGACGAGGCGCACTCTGGTCACATTGTCCATGTCCATGTCGCCGCTGTTGGACTCGAGCTCCTCGCCGCCGTTGAGGAAGGGAAGGATGGGTGGGGGCGTCACTCTGACTGCGTCCTCGCCGTACACCTCGTGCGACACCACATCGTGTGCCTGCAGTAGCGCCTGTACGCCCGCCCGCACCCGGCCCAGGTGGTCGTCCGTTTGGTGTTTGGGTGGTGGCGAGTGCGGTTTGTTGGGAGCGTTCGAGTGTCCAATTTGTAGCGATTGTTAATGCATTTTGATTTGCGTTATGAATTTGTACAGGTTTTGTCGTGTTATTTTACCAGCGCATTGATTTTAAGACGAAGACAATTTATTGTCTTGACGAGTTTGTTGGTGGGACATTTATGTCGACATATTCAACATGATAGAGAGTTGAGATTGACCGAGTTATTTTGAAGTGTGAGATAGCTTGCGGCATCGGGTTTGCTCAAAAGTGAATTTCATGATATGGTGAGTTAGGGGAGCATAAGAAATGTTGAAATTTTGAAGTGAGAAAATGAAGGCGGAGGTTCAGATAAGAGTACAATTCAATCAAATATTAAAAACACTCATTAGAATCGCGTGAAAAGGAAGCAATAAAATATTCATTAGATGAGTTACAATGCCCATGTGTATATAGTGATGTGAGCATGATGCCCAATTTAGTAACTTAGCAAAACGTGAAATAGTGAAACAATATATGAGTATAATCCCAAGTGAGAGGAATGAAAACTCAAAATAAGAACAGAATGATGAACAATTCCAAAAAATTGAGTTCGCCCACGGAAAAGCATCGAAAAAGTAATGATGAAAATATTTGAGAGCGAAAATATTAGATTATCATTTATAGAAAAGAATACAAGACGAAGTGACGTTAATGAACACAAGGTAAATTACAAAAATATTATGACAAATAGTCCGAGTGTCGTGGAAAACGAGTTAGGAATATTCAAGTGTTTCTCAACGCACATACCGAGAGAAGTGTGTGTGTGTGTGTTTGGTGTTAGTGGCGAGGAGAGGGAGTAAAAAAAGCAAGCGTTAGTGGTGTCAGGCAGCACATTTCATAATATGAATCACTTAACATATATAATTCGATTATTTTAAATAATTAATAAAATTGAAAAGAAATTCAAAAAAATTGTTACCAGGAAAACTTTACGAGGCTCATATCCGTTAAAAATATCATTGGAAAAGCTGCTTTAATAATGCACAGTACATTGTCATCAAATAATAATAACAATAAACACAATTTTTTTTTCGCTACCATTTTTAATTAAAAGTTTTGAAGTTCTTCTCACACAAATATTAACTCTTACGATAATTGGTAATACGAAGCTCGAGCGTGAACCCATGGGAATTTACGGACTTAGTTTCTCTTCAATGAATAGCTGAGTTTCGAAGTAATTTTGAAACTTTGGTAATATCGAGTGTAACACAGAGTACGTCCCAAGGCATGAATAACGCAAGGGACACGTAGTGCGTAAGTTATTCTCTTAACAGCGTACATTTTAGGGAGAACCGCTTAACTAAATGATCAAGTTTAGCTCATTTATTATGGGATTTCGAAGAGTACTTAGGCACTAAAGAAGAAGTACTTATAGGAGGAAGAAAAGATCCGTCCTCGGTTTTCCAGAATAGCGTATTCCTGATGGGGGAGAACTGTGATATAAAAAATGATTTAAATTTAACGAGCACAGAAAAAATTGAAGTTCAAACATACAAAAAAGAAAATGTTAAAATCTAGTACTGCAAGCATTGTGATAATTTTTCAAAAACCAGACAAATAACACCATTCAAGTTAGATCAACTCAAGAAACTAAAAAAACATTCCTACGGAACGTGCTTACTGAAAAACAAAAACCTGGGAAGTCAAAATGAAGCCGAAGTAAATAATTAATGAGAGGACAATAAAATCTGTTAGGTATAGTCTACGTTGGGATTCAAGAGACGAACACACTTTACACGTGAAAATTGTTAGCCCTCTGGTCGCAAAGGCGGGCTGATGGCACAATCTGTACAATTTCGGCGTCAAGGACCGTAGCCATCGAACCCCGCTATACAGTGAGGGAACGGGAGCCCAAACTTTCACAGTCGAATGCAGCGCGGCGAGTGTCGACGGGAGGACCGGTAGTGATGCGAGAAGTTATGATCAAAATGTTAGGAATGTAGCAAAAAAATAACAATGTCTCCTTTGAAAAAACAACGTGAGAAGGAAAACCAAATCGTGATTAGAAAGAACAGCTGCAATTGTTAGAAAACACATGAATCGAGTTGATGAGACAAGAAAATACCCTGTGAAAAAATGGATAATATTAGAAAGAAAGACCGAAGACATCACAGTTGAGAACAGAACACTTAACAGTTTAGAATAGAATGAAAAAGACAAAGCATTATAAAAATCAACACAAAGAAAACAACACTGGGAAAAAATGTGAAAGTATTAAAGAGAAAGGTAACGATCAACAATACTGGAGATAATTACAGTATGGATAGAATATACTAAGCATTCTTTAGAGACATGGCAATACACAAAAGAATCATGACTCGCGGAAAGAGTGTAGCTGAGATGAGAGTGCAGTAGAGTGGTGGGAGAGGCGGCGGAGAGGTGCGGAGATACAAAGTATATGCACCACACACCGGTTGCGGAGGAATTTATTCGTACACCCACCAGCATTCGACACATTCAGTCATTAGTGAGATGTTCATAACTTAATATCCGCTCCATTCCAAACTTTACACGTCTTATTAAGTACAAGCATAAAAACTTAAAATTGAGTTCCAGAAAGACATTAAACTTCATAAAATTAACGAAAACGCTACTCAAAAAATTAATTAACAAAAATATTAGGTTAGTTACATAGGTATAACGACATAAGCAGTCAATGAGATGAAATTGTGCTGTGATAAGTTACGCTGGACGACTATACTTTTCAATTAAATTTTAACCTGTTCGTACTGAGCTATATCACAAATTCCTTAATTAAATATATACACAAGCAAATTAGTAATTTTATCATTTTAGGAGCATGCAGTCACCAATTTAGAATAACACTTTGTTTGAGGTATTGTAGGGCTGGAATTGAAATCTCAAGCCAGGCTCCAAATTGTGCGTCGATGACTTGAAGTTTCCAGTTAGAGTTTTGATACAGTTACTAGATTTTATTATTCCAACGACTGCAATCAAATTTTTAACCTCGCTTTTTGAAAACACGTTCAACTGTTAGCACTGTCTTTTCACCTTTCATCTTTTACTGGACGTACATCAAAGCCTCACTTTTCTCGTATAAAATTTCCTTGGCATTATTTTTAGTAAAGGGCTCCACTCTTGTTTCATTACTCGAAAATGCTTGTTCCCCATATCAATTTCGTCCAAGCTTATAGCGAAAAATTAGCATACTAAAAATTTAGTGGCTAGTGTGGAAGCCCCAATCGTTGTCAACACTCGTCATATAAGTCACTCTTAATAATACAACGTAGAATTTTCAGAGCACCTGCATTGCGCAGTCAAATCTTTGGCAACGTCTTTCAACTCGGCTCTTGAGTTCACTTCTACCTCAGGATGCTGCTTGCGCGCGGCTCTCTGGTAATTAATTCGACGTACCATGAATCAATTATTCTCCTATATCGTCACGCTTGCTCCCAGACATGGCAGCACAGCAATGACGTCATACTAGTAGCCCAATAATAGCAGCAGCTTTGAATGGAATCCAATGGCGGTAAATACGTTCCTCCGCATAATTTCCATCAGAATTTCTGTGATATTGAGTGTGAGTGATCGCAAACTACATTCATGACGAACTAAGTAAACTTTAAATATCACATACATTTATGCCTCATAAATTACGTGTTTTTCGATTTCGTAACGATTAAATAAGGGAATCGCAGTCGTCTGTGCAGCATTTGGAAGAAATACATTGCAGTTCAAGCATTTTATAGTCATTATGTCAAATTTAATTTTTTTTTCGTTTATTTGTTGAACTGTAACAAACTTTGATATAACTGACAATTTGTACGATCTCGTGTTGTAAAAGAACAATTTGAAAATAAACTTTGAGTGGGGTAGCCTCGCCTTACCTCTTACTCTTATTTTCCAGCGATGAAATAAAGACCCCGACCCTGCTGATATTACAAGATATGTGAGTGCAATACATACATTATCTGCTCGAATTGCTCGGTTTGATGGCGCATGGAACGTAGGCCCTAATCATGCTCAAGTACGTTTTTATTTTCTATTCTATTAGAGATAAAGAAAACAAACGGTTTCTATTTACTTATTTGATACAATAACATTACTGCATACCTCTAGAAACTTACCGAAGCTTTGTAAGCTCTGCTCCAAGTGTAATCTACAATAGATTGGGGCTGACCTAATTTTGATCCTTAAATTTCGAACCACTATTGTGACATCACGATTTCTATGAGTATAGGCTCGGAGATATAAGATTAGATTAGATATTAGTTTAAGCCTCCCTAAACGCAACAAAGACGCTCCGAAGAAAGGAAGGATGAAGCCACCATTTAGTATAAAGCAAAGGGAATGCGGAATCTATGCACAAGGTGCATAAAAACAGTATGGTAGAAAAGAAGTTCATGAAACAAGATAAAAGTTGAAGAAGAAAGTAGTAGGTGCTGAAAAACAGGACAGCGGTGAACCGAAGAAAGATGGTCTTGATTTGATGTCGTGGTTAAGTTTGTAAGAACATGTGTGTCGCTCAAAAAATGAATTTTAAATTGATGCTGTTCATGCTTAAAAACCTATTAAGATTAGATGAGATGTTAGTGTAAGTCTCCCTAACCGTAACGAAGGCGTTCCAAAAAAGAGGAAGGGGAAAGAAACCAGTTAGAATGGTTTGATTATAAATTAGTTTTAGTCTCCCTTTACCACAACAAAGTTGTTCGAAGAGAGGAAGGATGAAGGCACCATTTCGTACGGATTTAAGGAAACGTGGAACCTATGCACCAAGAGTGCTCCCGCAAAAGGTCCCATGCCCATAGAAACAGCAAGATAAGAAGAAAGATTATGAAGCAAGATATAAGTTGAAGAAGAAAGTCGGAGGTGTTGAAAAACAGGACAACATTGAACTGAAAAAAGATGGTCCTTAACAAAATAAAACAAATATTATTTCAACAAAAAGAAGACCTACCTGACTCTCAGCTCAGGACCTCACATTTAGTTAGTATGGAGTTAAGGGAACGAGGAATCTATGCAGAAGGTGCATAGCCACAGTAAGTTGAGAAAGAAGTTTGGGAAACAAGATGAAAGTCAAAGAAGAAAGTTACAGGTGCAGATATACAGGACAGAAGTGAACCGAAAGTATATGATCCGTACCAAAAATACAATTCTATTTCAACAAAGGGAAAGCCTACCTAACTTTTAGCTCGGGAAATAACCAATAAAAAATTTGAAATCACGTGAGCATTAAATTCTTAGGACTGACCATTGGTGAGCATTGAAATAATTTCGCTGGCACGCGAACACGGCGGTGCGGCAGCGCATTTTGGTGGCAGGCAATCCATTAGCTAAGCTATGAGGCCGGTGATTGTTATGCATGAGCTCCGAGCAGCAAACACGCCAATCTTGTTACACGCCTGCATCCGCTCAATTGTAGCTCCTGATAAACAACTCTGCTGAATTTATGCCCTTGCACCCAATCTAAAAAGACATCGGAACTGATAAAAATCAAACCGGTGCTTTCTCGAAAAACACAATTGTCTCAAGATAGTAACGCTGCGGCGATTCAAAATGAAAAAAATGTTATTTTTCCAGTTCATGGTTTGGTTTAACCAAATGATCCTTATCAGCTCTGCTAATAATTTCAGTTGAGAAATTAGACGTTTGAAGCTCGCAAAACGCTACTCTCTGAAGTATGAATGTCCGGTAATGACTGTTTTACGGAATAGGTTACGAGTAACATCACAAATGGACGACGGCGGATAATGCATAACATGATGTATTTTTAGCAGAGTTGTTGAAGTGAAACATTATTTCAATAGTGAGCCATTTACAGAATCAATGTTTATTTTCAAACTAGCAGATTAGCATTGAGCCGTTTCAATCGGAGATGTCAAACGGGAATACTTCGCCCATTACGGCTGATTGGAAAGAACAACTTTTGTCAGGAAGTTTTGCGTTCATTCGAACTTGGCTCTTCTCCTGCCCTCGCCAATGGAGTATTCAAAGAGATCGCCTTCTTTCAAAACTTCAATGACGAGACTCGAAAACTTTTGCTGTTATTACAATCAAGGTTGAAGCACCGTTTCAGCTCAATCAATGCGATCTTTACCTTGACATAGCTCGAGCGGTAAGTCAAGAAACCAAGTCTAAAAAATTTCAGTAGGCAGAGATCGCTACCGCCAGTGAAAATATATATGGAGGACGTTTAGTTTACGTGAAATAGATAAGAAAAAGGAAAAATAACAAAATAGATCGATGAATTTATACCATCAAGACATTTTCCGGGAGCCGGAACGATATACATTGAATCCAAAATGAAGAAAAATTCAATCTACGATAGATTCCTCCGACACGCGTCATTAATTCTCCAGTGGATATCTGGCAGCATCTCTCAAAAGAGAAACATGTTATGAGATATATTGACGATGAGAAATCCAATCATTATATTTACAAGGACAAAGGTATACTACCTATTACAATAGATAAAGGCACAACGTAGCCATGACACCGGAGGGAAATCTCGTTTATCGATCACCTTCTTCCCAAGAGACGACTGTGAAACTGTCTTTTTCGCACAGGTTCAGGTCGAATTCTTGGTCCGACAGTCAACTCGTACACATCGACTCTCAAGGTCGAGAAAAACTCGATTTTAAGGCTCTAGTCGATAAAGAGAAAATTGCTCACGAGATAAATGCACTCACGACTGGAAAACTTCACAGATTCTTTCTAAGACCAAGGAACTTTATAGCGTCCATACAAACGACACTGCTCCAGTTCTTTTTACGTCTTTGGAAGAAGAAATGTCAATTTAAAAAGACATTTCTAACACGAAAGAAAAAACAAGGAAATTGTTAGCGGAATCGAAGAAGAATTTACACAAACAGACTTTACATAATCTCAAATGAGCCATTAACAGCAAAAAATCAATTTAAATAAGAGACGAACGCTAAGAATTTACAAGAATTTACACACAAAGGTTTTACATGACCTCAAGTGAGCCATTAACTGCAGGAAATTAATATAGAAAGAAAAAAACTACTTAAATTAACCCATGAAAATGACGTCAGATGATGGCTGAAATAGTTTCGATCGCAAGGCTTATGTTAATTCTACAGGTTTATTTATGCCCCGCGGGGACAGACCGCTGCAGACGCAGAGCAGCTGCGACGCACGCAATGCATAGAAATATAAAACATGAGTTTGATAAAAGATGTATCATAGTTACAAGAAAAGTTACAGCCCACTACAATAACAAGACTTTTGAGACTCCTTTCATCCCAAGAGCAATGTTAATTTTTTGAATGACAACCTAATTAAAAACTGATTAAACATTTAATCAAACATGTAGCAACAAAAATGTTATATCGAATGAACTGAGATTTGTAATAAACCTGATTTTAATTTCATTTTTGCAGCACGAGTTTAAAAATGACTTGCATAATAAATTACACAGCAAATTGAAAATTGAACGTACCAAGTTGTGTGGGTCAACATGATTACGTTTACAATTTATGCCAGTCACGGGGTTGCAAACAATCTAACTTAGTCAATGGGGCGTTGTTTATCTCGACTTAATTTCGAACTTTTCAGGCTCACTTCAATAGAAGATATACGAGCGAAGTTTACACTTGAACAAGAATAACCTCAACTCTTTAGAGCGTTCTCACCTGGTTCAGCGAATATCGATTACGATATCTGAGACCTTGCTTTTGAAATTAGTAACGAGGATACTTTCTATCGTGATGTTTACTGGAATTCTTAAAGGGACGTGGATGGAAGCAATAATGAACCTATTTCATTCTGAAGTGCAGGAGCTCCATGATTAAAATCACTATTATAAAAAGAGCCACGTCCGTCCGTCTGTGCGTCACACCCACCAGCCGGAAGTGTGTGATGAGCGTATCTGTGATACAAGCTTCATCAACTCCACAATATTATTTTCGGTACATTAATCCAGCAGATTCAGAATCAGAATGAACATCCTGTGTATTGGTAGGTTAGGTTAGGTTGGATAGAATATCAGCAGTTGAGACTGAGGAAAGTATAGGAAAGGTATAAGATAACATAGAAAATCGTGGGAAAGCCATGCTAATTAAAGCTCAGTTGGTCTGCCACTTTATCACGCTATCAAGGAAGCTTAATGACTATTTTTGATAGGAGTTTCACCAGTAAACAAGATTAAGAGTATTTTAATCGCGGGTTCTGTTGGGTTGGATATATTTGCTTTTGATCCACATCTGAGGTGAATTTTTTAAGAAATTATCGATACCAGTCATTTATGACGGATGTAAATTCACCGTCCCTTTTCGCAGCGCCAGCGCCAGCG
>JACJUY010002493.1:86795-102779 GCA_014220935.1 Platorchestia sp. MABIK | reverse complement strand
TAAATGTTCGCCGTTCCTTTTTGTTTCAGCAGGAAGTAGCGTCTTCTACAAGGTCTCAACTCGTCTACCACACGCGCGCTCCAAGACAGCTACGTCACGTTTAGCAACAGGGAAGCCGATCGAGGCGAAGCTAAAATGTCTGTCAGAAGTGGGATTCGAACCCACGCCCTCAGATGAGGACCAGAACGCCCGATCTCTCTATGAGAGAGAAGAAATTCTTGAGTCTGGCGCCTTAGACCACTCGGCCATCCTGACGTGTAGTATTGGTGCACTGCTTCTTATTACATGTTTCGTAATACACATGCTGATTGCGAATTCTTTGGATATGTTTAACTTTTCGTCATCGCTTTTCAAAGGCAAAAGCCATAAATTTTTCTGCAATGCGTCTAAAGAAAAAGCCTTTATTAGCCCATGGATATGCACGAAATTTCGTACAATTGAATCATTTCACTACAACTAGGATGTTTTCAATTGTGCTTGACTGAAGAACATTTTCATTGACAATCATTCATTCCCTTTAATTTTCAATCATGTTTTTTGTCATCCTCAGTTCAAATTTAGAACCCTTTCCGATTACAATTACAAAATTTGACATGTATATCAAAAGCAAACAAATCGGAGGATGGTAGCTCACACAGCGAGCCCTGGGCAGTTAAGTTCAAAGTAGAAATCATTTATTCTATGAAAGAAAAAACGTTCATTTAAAAAAGTTTACACAAAGTCAACACGCTGGTTTTAAATTCTAAATAAATCTAAAGGTGCTTGTACATGAATGTCGGAACACCACAATTGGCAGTATTATATTTTAGTGGTTCAGACAACAAGGAGCAAATTAGTGAGTATACTCTGTCGATATGCATGTTGTACTTAAGAGAATTTGAACATTTTTGAAACAAACAATATGCCAAACAAATATGCCTATTTCCCTAATATCATCCAAAATTCCCATAGATACATTAGTTGTATCCCATTTGAATTGGAGGGAGTGAAATGAACAACCTTAATTTCTAAGCTTCAAATATATTTGCTTAAAATTTGGTGAATTGCACTCCGTTTCTGCTTGATACGATACCCACACTCAATGAAGAATTGGTAAGGCAGATTGTTCAGATGTAATTTTAAGCCTCCCTCACCGCAAAAAAAAAGTTCCAAAGAGAGGAAGAAGGAAGGCACCATTTAATTTGGAGATAAGAGAACGCAGAATCTATGCATAAACAACCTAAGCTGAGAAAGAACTTTATGAAACAAGATAAAAGTTGAAGAAGAAAGTATAGTAGGTGCTGAGAAACAGGACAGGAGTGACCGAAAAAATGTGGTCCTTAACGTAACAAAAAAAATTTTTCATTTCAATAAAAAGAAGGCCTACCTAACTCTCAGCTCGGGCCCTCATATTTTCCTCCTGGGAGTGCTAATTTTCATAGATACAATAGTTGTATCCCCCTGAGGAAGAATTGGTAAAACATATTTTGCGTTTTCATACACAGCACAATCACTCAATTTACAAAAGAGTTACAACTTCAGATCTGTAGGAGAGAAAATGTGCTTTTTACAAAGACAACAACTATATTTCCAATAGGCCGATTCTTAAGGACAACTTTTTACTAATTTTAGAGACAACTACTAATTCCATTAAACGATGGAACCACGATGCCAACCGCCTTCGTTCTTGGCAATAACAAATTGCCAAATCGATACGAATATCCTCGCATAGCTAATCTTTATAGCGGTTGAAATAATGCTTACCGTCGGTCGGCAAAACAAAGAAGTTATATCATTTGGAGGGTGAGCCTTGGCATAAATATAACTGGCATGGGTATCATTGGCACGAGTATCATTGGCACGAGTATCATTGGCACGAGTATCATTGGCACGAGTATCATTGGCACGAGTATCATTGGCNTGTACAAAGAAGCCTACAGTTTTATGTACAAAGAAGCCTACAGTTTTATGTACAAAGAAGCCTACAGTTTAATGTACAAAGAAGCCTACAGTTTAATGTACAAAGAAGCCTACAGTTTAATGTACAAAGAAGCCTACAGTTTTATGTAAAAAGAAGCCTACAGTTTTATGTACAAAGAAGCCCTCAATTTTACGTAAAAAATGACGTTATAATCGTATGAGTACAACCTGGGCACGTCGCATGGTCACCACATCGCAGCACGTCGACAGTGAAGTGTATTTTGCGACAGAAATTCGCTCTCTCCACCACCACAACACGAGTACCATTTCTCTGCTCCACATATTTGGAAGCTGAACTTCAATCGGCAGAACTGATATTTATTTTGCCTTCGGCAAGTGTCGCTCTTTAGTACGCGAGTGATATTCTGCGTGTGATATTCATGTGTGACACCTCATTGAACACGTGAACTCCATCCTTCCGTGAACTCATGTTAGGAAAACGCATTTTCATGTTATGTTCGAACTCGGAGCATCGCATGTTTTGTCATTTGTTTGATGAACCGCAAACTAAAAGCTTGGCACCCACGAACCTTATCGCCTCCCAGCCCGCCACCAGAGGGCGCTGCGAGCCTTGACCTCCTCTCTCTGACTCCGCTGCTTCCGTTCGTAGACGCAGCTGTGTTGTGTTGGTACTGTTTGTTTTGTGTACACTCGGTCATTTCATCGTAGGGTACCATCAATTGTATAATTTCAGTATTTTGATTTTTCCGTAAAGGTCGACACTGTCCTTTTATCAATTGCTGTTAAATTTAAATATTTTGATTTTCCCTTTAAGGGTTTACACAGTCCTTGTATCGTAGGGTACATGTAAATTATTGCTAAGTTTCAATATTTTAATTTGTTTTCCTAAATTTTAGCATGACGAGGGCAGTTGAAATGCATATTTCTTTGGGTGGGTCCTGGCTTATGAAATGCGGATTTTAACTCGATGTTACTCTGACGCAAGGTCTGTGAGTTCTTTTTAGAAATACTCGCATGAATTGTGATGACCATTGTTACCATAAAATTTGCTGCCGAGTTTCATGACAAAAGGACACAATGTGATCAATTGAAATGGTGTGTTGTATTTCACAAGTTTAAAAATGAAGGTATAGTTGTGTTTACATGTCTCAGATATTGTGGTGTGGAAATTTAGTGCCTTTGATTGGCTACACTAAAAGAAATTTTGACACACCCTTCTATGTCAAACGGTCGTTCTAAGAAATATTGTTGAATCTGAGTGTCTCATCTAGAGATTTTAAAATTGAAGTCACTTATTCAAATTTCATAAAGTGAACATTCTTTCGTCAAAACAGTAGAAGTTCCTTTGGAATTTGTGATGAAAATATAATTGTATCTAAAAACCACCAGACTTGCATCATTATTTAAAAAAAAAAATTCTTACAAATTGTCACTCCATCGGCGTAATCGATGGCTGAAATTTGAGGAAGTGAAACCTTTACCTGAAGAAATGTTGCATTTCGTAAGGTGTGTCATGGTTGGCACACATGCGCGTGTCGTACTGTCCATGACACGCGAAAGTGTGTCGCAATATTTTGATGATGTACATTGATTCCCTTTTGTACACCGTTTTTGTGACAAATTTTTCCTCAGTGTAGGGCAATAAGCTTGAAATATAAAATCCTATCATTTCAATTGAAGCATCTACCTTTTTTTTCGCTGTTGTCCCTATAGAAGCGACCTTCCACCCTAAAATCATAAACATTTTATGAGCGTTTTCTGATGGATCTAAAAACTATAGGACTTGTTTAAAAATTTTTGGGAGTTTTTACGTACAAGCATTATAATGATGTTTATCTACAATGGTAGCAGTTATTCATGTAAATTTGTCGCTTTTTTAGCGTTTGATGCGGTTAGGTAATTTTTGCATCAACCGGGACATGTTTTCATGAGAGTTGCATGTTAAGCAGCCGTAAAGTTCATTTCGCTTTTTTGTGATCTTTAGGCTAAGCATCACATAGCAAGCAGCTCCTCATAGAGGTTAAACAAATTGGCTACCGTAGTCTTCCGATGTGACAAGATCGTTACATGGCTCGTCAAAGCCTGTAGATTGCGTTTTTATGACAACCGTAATCACTTTTTCACCTCCCGTGAGTTCTGTCGAAGCTAACGCAGCTCGCAAGGGAGCAACTACCGCGCTTCAGAATTAATGAAGCCTTTAACAGGCTTTTGTCGAAGTAAACATCTTTTACTCAGGCAATAAAAGTTCTGTAGCCTTAATTATTATTTAGGTGTGTGAAAGTATTTGAGATGCATCGGATTTGAATTTTTATCCCTTTTTAAGGTTTATGTGTGATTTTTTAATTACTGTTAATTCAGTTTACCACACACGCATTGCTTCTAGATTGGAATTTAAGATGAACGATATCCCTCGGACAAGTTCACTGATGCGACTTGGCATTCGTCGAGGTATTCAGGATACAAGGGATTCTTCAGGGGGATACAACTATTGTATTTATGGGAATCAGCACTTCCTGGGGGATATTTCTTGTGAGGTCACGAGATTAAGGTCAGGTAGGCCTTGATTTTATTCAAATGAAATGTTTTTGTTATGTAAAGTACCATCTTTTTTCGGTTCACTGCTGTGTTGTTTTTCAGCACCTACTACTTTCTTCCTCAACTTTTATCTTGTTTCATGAACTTTTTTCTCAACTTACTTTTTCCCCTACTTACTTTTTCCCCTTCTGCATAGATTCCTCGTTCCCTGATCTCCATACTAAATGGTGCCTTCCTCCTTCCTCTATTCGAAACGCTCTTATTTTTAGCGGTTAGGGAGACTTGAGCTAACATCTAATCTAATCAGCGTCGGTGTTCCGCAGGGAGCAGTCGCTGTTCCCTTTTCAGCAGCAGTTTGCAAATGATAACGCTGTTACGTACGGTACCGCTGGCCAATTTTTACAGACGATAAAGTGTGATTCTTGATTATATATTTTAAAAGATCTCGGAGCCATAACAAATCTATCGTTAACTTACCAAAACTAAACTGCTCCAATCGATAAAATCACATTTCCCACAGGGTTCGACTCCTTTTTTTAACGTGGACAACTTTAATCACGAAAATTTTTAAGCGGGTGAAAACCTCAACAGCATTCGAAACACACGAACGTAGTTAAATACTAGAAATTTGCTATCTTCAAGCGATGGATTTATTCAATTTTACACAACGCAGAATGAAGCACAATGAGTTCTGGACAACGAGGTTACTCAGTACGACCATTGAGCAGCACGCTGTGGCGTGCACAACGCCGCCGACGAGCGGTAAACACGCTAGGGGCATGCGCGCTGCGTGCACGAGCGTCCCCCTAAACTAAATTATTTTGAATGTTTGTACAAGGTGGGTACGTCGCCCTGATGCTCCTCCATTCCTCTTCACGTGATCCAAGTGGAGCGTTTTCTGTGAAAGTTGTGTGTACATGTAGCGTGGCATTAAGTATTTCCCCTGGCATTTTTCATCAGGATTGGTGGGTTACAAAAAAACGCAAGTTCGCCCGAAAAGACCTTTCAGTTCCTTCGCTCTTCCCAGCAACACACGAAATTAGGGGGTTAATTTGACTACACGTGTAAACCACGCGGTGTCATTTCTGCCGAGTTACGTGATCGTCTGAGTTTTAGTAGAGACGAGAATTTATTTCCAAGTCCTTATGTCCTAGTCCACTTCATCCATCAGTAAGCGGGCGCAAGAATTAGGGCACAGAGTGACGTCAAGTCAACCCTGCATCCTCATCAAAACACGAGTAGCTGTTTCCCTTCAGGGGGATACAGCCAATGTATCTATGGGAATTAGCGCTTCCAGGGAGAATATGTGAGATCCTGAGCTAACGGTTAGGCAGGACTTCCTTTTGTTGAAAAGGATAGTATTTTTGCTGTATTTCGGCCATTTTTTCTTGATTCAATGCTGCCCTGTTTTTCAGCACCTACTGCTTTCTTTATATTTTACCTTGTTTCATAAACTTCTTTCTCAACTTTCTGTTTCTATACACCTTGTTGATAGATTTCGAGTTCCCTTTAACTCCTTACTAAATGGTGACTTCCTCCTTCCTCTTTTGGAACGCTTTGACGCGGTTAGTTGAACAAGCATCTAATCTAATCTGTTCCGGTCTTTCGTAAGGTAAAAGCCTTGGTAAAAATGTAAATTTCAAAACAATGCTCCTCTTGGGATCCCACAATCACAGTCTCCAAGGTGGTCCTATGCTTAAAGGGACTGTCTACCCCGAAAAAAATGTAATTTTTCGACTTATTTTTTCAAAATATACACCATAGGTGTGAAATGGTGCAGCGACTCTTTTGTGTTTCGAGTTTTTTTGTATTTTCATTAGAATATTAATTTTTTGGGTAAACGGTCCCCTTAAGGCGAGGATGTGTCGATGGGTGCGGTGCGTGTGGGGACGTGGGGAAAAGCGATGCATGTGTGGGGCTACTCCTCCTCTGCTGAGGAAGGCAGCTCTGGTGAGGAGAAATTTTTTCAACTCCAAACCGGATTCGCCACACTTTTTTTGAGTCGAGTCAAACGAACTTTGGTGATTTAACACTGTAAGTACGACGTGACTCACCGGTGGTCACTGAGGGGATTTTCACAATGCTGCTGACCGACCAGCAGACACTAACTCAATTTCGATCAATGCTTAATGAAAACTAAATGAAGGTGCGATCTATTAAATGTTCATTATTTTCAAAAATTTATCTCTAAAATTAACTCTATAATTTGAGTTGAATATTGAGCTTCAATTTAGCTCGCCGCACTTGACGTGTTGTATACATCTTCGTTGAATGGTACGCGGGGAATATTCGAAACGAGGTGCGAATGTTGAAAAAACATTCATCGTGCTCGCATTGCGCGTATGTTGCTGCACTCGCGTGTGCACTTTCGCCAAAAATACTGAGTTCAATCATACCTAAGTGCCGTTTCCTCTAAGCCTGCAGGGGTCTCCAAACTTTTTAATGTCAGGGTTGCATTGAACAGGATGTCCCAAAAAAAACGGACCGAACTTTAAATTATTTCAGCTCTTAGGTTATTGTTAATTGAGTTCAATAAAGACCACACCGTTCACTAAATATTTCTCTCTTCACAAAAAAAAATTGTGTTTGGTTAGTGAGCACAGAATTGTTACAGTACAATTTTAAAAAAAGTAACTGAGTACATTTGCTCTGGTAGAGAACATTCTCTAGCAAATCGTTTGGCAATGAAAAAAAGTATTGGAATTAAAATGAAGGAATTCATTTTAATTCCAATGTATCTTTGATACGATTTGCACTTTTGTTCATTTCCATTTCCATGTTCATTTCCATATTTTGAAAAACTATTTCTCTCCTTAACACCTTAAAGAAGGGAGGGGTTTTGCCATGCTAGTGACATGTACTTTTGACAAATTGATATGTACTTTTTGATAAATAATCTGTACTTTTGGTATTAAAATATTTCAGTTTGGTATGATTTTTGTTTTTTCGTATCCCGGAGCAAATGTATTGTTACTCTCTTAAAAATGGTACTGTAACAGTTCTGTGCACACTTACCAAATACAATTTTTTGTGTGAAGAGAGAAATATTTAGTAAACACTGTGGTCTTTACAGAACTCAATTTTCAACAACAATCTGAGAGCTAAAATAATTGAACGTTCGATCCGTTTTTCTTGGGACATCATGTATATTTCTCACATTCATGCGGGCCGAAGCAATAAAAAAAAAAATCTGTGACTTTGATAATCAGTTATACGATAATTATTTTTTCAAGGCCACCACACAGGGATTTGTTCGGCGGGCCGGATGAAATTATTTGGCGGGCCGGACGTGGCCCGCGGGCCATGGTTTGGAGACCCCTGCGTCTAAGGGATATGCAACAGTTATATCGATGGGAGTCATCACTCTCCGGAGAACTATGTGAGGTCTTCCAAGCTAAAAGTTAAGTGGACCTGTTGTTAAATTTGTTGGTTTTGTTTTAGTATAGATTATGCTTCTCGGTTCACTGCTTTCCTTCAGGACCTATGACTTTCTGTTTCAACTTATCTCTTATTTTATAAAGTTCTTCTCATCTTACTTTTTCTATGCTCGAGTAATCCTGTGTGGAAACGAGCTTGTGCAAAGATTCAGTATTTCCTTTACTCCGAATAAAATAATGCCTTCCTCTTTCCTCCTATTGCGCCCAATTTTATGTGCTTAAGGGACTAACTCAACTAACGTATTAAAGAATCGAAATGCTGTTTATGGAGAGAAGGTAGAACTGACAGTTGAAATTCAGTTGAATTCAATTCAGGATTAACGTACGGCTTTAGAACTGCTATGTGTAGTTGTAGTGAAGTTGAGGATTTAAAACTTTGACCGCAATTGGTTGAATTGAAGTTCAGTGTTCAACTCTAATTTAACGTAAATTGTAGTAAGTAATTTTAAAAATAGAAAACATTAACTGGATCATGCCTTCATATACCTTCAAGTATTTATGAAAATTGAGTTTATGACTACTAACTGGTCGGTCAGCAGTATTATGAAAATCCCCTCCGTTGTCACCGGTAGTGCACGTTACGGTCAAGTGTTAATGCAGTGTTGAGACATGGTTATTAGACTTATGTAGTGTTACTCCAGTCCCCTCAGGGGGATACAACTATTGTATCTATGGGAATTAGCGCTTCCAGAGAGAAAATGTGAGGTCCCGAGCTGAAAGTTAGGTAGGTCTTTTTTGTTTGAAATAGACTATTCTTTGTTAGGTTAAGGACCATCTTTTTACTGTTCACTGCTGTTCTGTATTTCAGCAGCTACTACTTTCTTCTTCAAATTTTATCTTGTTTCAAGAACTTCTTTCATAACATACTGTGTCTATGCACCTTGTGCATGGATTTCTCGTTCCCTATACTCCATACTTATATAATGGTGCCTTCTTCCTTCCTCTCTTTGGAACGCCTTTGTTGCGGTTAGGGAGGTTTATACTAACATCAAATCTAGCGTTACTCCAGTATTAAGACACTGTTATTAGACTGTTATGCAGTGTCATTCCAGTATTAAGACACGGTTGTTAGACTGTCATGTCGAGTCACAATTGGGATGACCAGTAGGACGTGCGTTGCTATCCCGCCAGGCACAAATTCCGTCCCACAAAGCGGCTTAGGAAGACGGCCTTCGTTCTCTTCAATCACGCATCAGCATCGGGACCTTGATCTCTATCGATGAGAAGTCAGCCTAGTTTTTTTGCTCAGCATCTAGTTTTTTGAAGCAATAAGCGTACACTTCTGGAGAGGGGTTGCTCGATCGCTTGAACGCCGCTCTGTTATAACCATTTTAAGATGGTTCAGTTTGATAGTCTGCGTACTTAGACTGGATAAAATTGTACCCGTGCCTTCAAAACCCACGATGTACCATCTTTATTGGAAATAAACTGTTTTTCTTTTTTCTTTCTTTTCCTTCATTTGAGGTAGAAGAGAAAACCAAATCGTACTTCTCGAATGTGCCAGCAACTTTGAGTGCCCTCTATTTATCCGAAGGGAGATTTTTAACTTGATGTTATTACCACGTGCAGCAAGTTCTTCGCTTCCGCCTCACTTGCCGCAAGTTTAGCAAAAACTGGAAAACATTTTTATCATTTTTGAAAAACAGACACGCTGCATTTACACTCAAGGACGAAGTACGGGTCTATGCGGTGGTACGCCTAAGCTCCGAACCCTTTTTGAAAGTACATATTTGCCAACTAATAATCCGATTTAAATATTCTTTTTTTGCTAGTGGAACCCCTCAGGGGGATACAACTATTGTATCTATGGGAATTAGCGCTCCCAGGGGGACAACGTGAATGCTCGAGCTAAAGGTTAGGATGCTTTCTTTTTATTAAAATAACATAGGTTTTTCTTTTGTTCCGGACCAATTTTTTTTCGGTTCACTGCTGTCCTGTTTTTTCAACACCTACCACTTTTTTCTTCAACTTTGATCTTGTTTCATGAACTTCTTTCTCATCTTACTGTTTCTATGCCCTTTCTGCATAGATTCCACGTTCCCTTAACTCCATACTAAATGGTGCCTGTTTCCTTCCTCTCTTTGGATCTCATTTGTTGAGGATAGGGAGGCTTAAACTTACTAATAATGTAATCTAATCTTTTGATAGTGGGAGGATATTATTTTCGACATTGGAGGATTTCATTATTTTTTGTTAGTTGGAAGACATACCCACTGCAAGACAATTGATTTACTCAAACAGAACTCTGGTTATAGCTACTTAGAACGAACGAGGGTATCCAAGACACTTCGTATCAGTAAATTGTCGCAAATGAGAATAAAATGAATTGTTTTATGGTGAGCGCAGGTCAATTAGTTCGGGTCTGGTGGACTGCAGGACGGTGTTGTTTGCTATCGGCCAATTTTAATACGCAAATATTTGCTAAGTGTGTCAGAACCGTGCCATCAGCGTACGACATGGCCGGGAGTGGCCCCCCAGATCCTCAGACCTCCCCCTTGTGACTTCTTTTTGTGGTTATTTAGGGTTATATTCAACTAAAATTTAGGGTTTTTACGCTGAAATTTAAAGTGATTTTGAAGAGGAAAATTTACACCTCTAAAATAAAGTTTAGATACCCCACCTCTGAATGTAGAAGATTTAGGAGAAAAAATTATGACAGATAATGATCTCGGCGAAAATCTACAGATTATAAAACGCGTAATGAAAAACTCTAGAATACTTAAGCAAAAATGGTTGCGAAGTTGGAAGTGCATAAAATCTCACTTCTATTCCAGAATAATTTATTGATGTTTTTGTCAATGAAAGTTGAATGTGGCTTCGCATTTCTTTTTTCCTCTTTGGAAACATCTTTGTTGCGGTTTACGGTGGCTTCAACTAACTTATAATCTAATTTTCGTGTAATTTGTCATTGTGGAAGTCAATAGAACTCGATATTCCGTCAAACAAATCCACCAGTTTTACGTGGCATGCCGAATGCTGAATTAGTAAGAAGGGAAAAACCTAAACGGAAAAACGTACAATGGGTCTGCATGTTCAATCGTAATTCCCGGAAAAATAAATTTGAAGGGTTCAAGTATAGGTTCATGTACGAAATTATTTTCTATTATTTATGTCCCTTAAGTTGTTGAATATCATCTGACATTCCGTGCGTGCTTGCATGTCAGTCTTGACTAGTTCCAGCGCTGTCACTCGTTGCGGCAGACATGCGCTGGTCCAATTTGTGTGAGTTGACCTGATTTTGTTCGGTCCATGTGCGTAACCTGACATTTTCCAACGTGGGTCCATCTAAATTATAAAAGAAGGCTTAACGACCAACAATCCGTTTCAGAAGCTTGAAAACGAAGACCACAGTTAATGATGAAATTACATTTCTTAGAACTTTGCAGCGGATTTTTAAATTTTGTTTTAATTTTATAAAGAAGTTTTATACTTTTCATTATATAATATTAATTTTACAAAAGATTCTGTAAAGTTATAATAAATATGATTTCAATATTAACTGCTTTCTTCCTTTTCAAATTTCTGAAGATCATTCGATCAAAGAAAAATGACTTTCCACAATCTGCTTCATGCGGTACAGCCAACACAGCGTATAGTTCATTTGTGCCTCTTCCGAGGCGTTCTTCAGGAATATATACAAACAGTATTTACATGTATGTGTAAGCTTCCAGTCCTCGTGCCATGAGCAAAATTTTCTAGAGAATTGATTTTTATTTTATTTCTCCTAAATATCTTTCGCCCCTGACATTGCTATTGTCGATTCATTATTGTTTTTCTATAGATGACAATTTATTATGAAATAGAGTCTTTAAGAATCTTTGTTATGAAATATTCAAAATCCAATTGGCTGCGACAGATTTCCTGAATTAATTGTTTTCAAATAAACGCTTTTTTCCCTTTAACACGTTGACTCCGAAGTGGTTCATATGTGTACCACTAGGTAAATTGCTCATTTACGTACCGGAATGTGCAAAAAGAACATTTCAACTATTTGCCACCTTTTCCGAAATAAATTTTAGGGTAAAAGGTAACACAACATGGTTCAAGTGCATTCTTTACACTTTTCAAAAAGGTTAAAAATGTGTTAGAGCAGAAAAGCTGGTTTTTAAAAACAACTTCTTCTAGCCTAACCAAACTGACCGTAAGCAATCGCACAATCGGAGTCAACTTGTTAACCTATGTTTGTTGAAACTGTTTCGGGCCTGTGCCCTGGTGTAACGTACCTATACCCTGGTATAGCGTATCTGTACCCTGGTGTAACGAACCTCGTGTGCCCAGGCCAGGTACTTGCCCTGTCCTACCTGTACCGCACGCCGCGCCCCAACACGCGTACGGTCTTCTATGTGATGCTGTCGACGTTGCTGTGGACGGACCTCATAGGGAAGGTGCTCACCACACCTCCCGCGCTGGTGGCGTACCTCTACGGCCACTGGGGTGGCGGGGTGAGTGCTCAGTGTGGTCCTTGTTGTCTGATTGGGCGGCCGGGTGAGTGTTCAGTGTGGTCCTTGTTGTCTGATTGGGCGGCGGGGTGAGTGCTCAGTGTGGTTCTTGTCTGGTTGGGCGGCCGGNGTGCTCAGTGTGGTCCTTGTTGTTTGATTGGGCGGCGGGGTCAGTGCTCAGTGTGGTCCTTGTTGTCTGATTGGGCGGTGGGATGAGTACTCAGTGTGGTTCTTGTTGTCTGATTGGGCGGTGGGGTGGGTGCTCAGTGTGGTTCTTGTTGTCTGATTGGGCGGTGGGGTGAGTGCTCAGTGTGGTCCTTGTTGTCTTGTTGGGATTCGTGTCTGGTAAGTGGGTCGGTCTCTCGAGAAGTTGTTACGAGGGTAGGATTGCGCCCAAGGGAGGGAGCGTGAAGAATAGATGTCGCTCATGTTATTTACAGGTACATTAGGTGGAGTGTGGGATCACCGGATTGCTGCAGGAAGCTATCTGTTGCATAATCCAGACACCCTGTGAGATGAATTACAATGTTCGGTGTGTAATAATGTGTTTTTATTTATGTATTAAAGGTTATTTTTTTAAATGTTCGAGAAAATAATATTCCATGCCTGGATGTTTCAAAGTTGGTCGTGTATGAAGATCTTTCCTTTTAACTGATTTCCTCATCTTTTTGAAATATTGTTCTTAGTTGAAGCTCTTCATTTGTCCAGAGTTTTCCTGGATGTTATCGGTTTTATTGGACCTATTCACGTAATCGATGAGATTTGAAATTTTTGGAAAGATTTGAAAATTTTTTTGCCTCAAACATATACTTCACTGCAAGTGCGATACAAGAATGAACTTCACATCTAACCATCAACAACATTAACATCGAGGGTCAAATAAGCCAACCGTTTAGGATACTGAAGTTGTTAACTTTAGCTTACTGCTGTGTCGCCTAAGTACCCAAACTCAGGTACCATCCAACTAATTCTCAGAATATCTGTGAAACTGAAATTAATCAAAACTCAATTGAACGCAACCAGTGACGATCATTTGTTCACATAAAATAGGGATATTTTTGTTTTGAATTTAAATTAGATTCGAGAGAATGGCAAGATTTTCTAATAATTTCCAGTAGTTGTAGCGGGGCAACAGGCGACGTACATGTACACCTTGGCTCACGCAGCCTTAGGTCACCGCCCGCCTTTGTACGTACATGTACACCTTGACTCACGCAGCCTTAGGTCACAGCCCGCCTTTGTACGTACATGTACACCTTGACTCACGCAGCCTTAGGTCACCGCCCGCCTTTGCTGCTGTGGTCCTTTTAACAAATTACAAAACACGACACCGCCTGCGCTAACAATATTTTAAAGAGGCAGCATCTGAGTGATTACTTCCCCGTGCTACACGGCGGCTGTGCTGCAGGTTACGTGTGGAATACAGCCATGAAGCCGTCGATTTCGATTTTTGAAATGACTTTTACAGTGCTTCGTTGGCCGAGCGTGTCATAGATTACCCATTTCTTTAACTTTACTCTTAAACGTGAGCATTTTTTACTCATATTACCGTTATCACAGCAACCATCATTAAGCTGGCACCGGCATCGTGTAGTCACCGACATCTCTTCCTACCCACACCCGTTGTGTTTACCATGCAGAAATAACAGTCGTTTTACACAGGAAGTGAATTCCATTTGACATTGAACTATGAAGAACGCATTAGGGCACAAATATCATAAAGAATGAAATATATTAGAGCTGTGTGTGAAAGTGAATTTTAAAGTTCACTTTGACGGTAAAGGGTTAATACTAACCCCTTAGGAGAATACAGCTATTGTATCTATGGGAATCAACGCTCTCATGAGGAAAATGTGAGGTTTTTAAGCTGAACGTTACGTAAGCCTTCATTTTGTTGGAATAAAATGACTTTTATTTTGTTAAGAACCATCTTTTTCATTTCACTGCTGTCTTGTTTTTCAACACCTCTGACTTTTTTCAACATTTATCTTGTTTCATTACCCTCCTTCTCAAATTACAGGTTTTATGCGCACAGGATCATGTGGGTGGAACACACCTTTTACGTGGAACAAACCTTATACACCTCTTTTGATTCCAAACTAAATGGTGCCTTCTTTCATCCTCTTTTTGAACGCCTTTTTTGGCGTAAAGAGGCTTAAACTTACTTATCAATCAACTTCATACTAAATGGTGCCTCAAGTCATTCCTTCCTTAGAAACACCTTTGTTCTGGCTTGGAAGCCTCTTATTACTTTATGATCTAATCTTATCGTACGCTTCAGTCTTACTTTCTTCCTCAGTGTAACGATAAGTTTGAAAGAATGTGTGCTACATTCCAATGAAGTTCATGCATATCTTGTACATAAGTTCTTCGAATGCCTTATAACCAGTGTTGGGTAGTTGCGCCGCAACAAGTTGCGGCCGCAATTGCGATCGCAACTTTTTCTGTTGCGGTTGCGGTTGCGCAGCAACAATTTTTGGAAAGTGGCGAATCTGTTGCGATCGCAACAATTTTGGACGTGTCATTCCGCAACTCGCAACCGCAACATCACGATGGTAATTGAACTTCTAAAATGACTTCAATAGAGTTTAATACGCGTTTCATCCTCGTTTGAAACTAAACTGTATAGGGTACAACCCGTCTGGCAACTGTTCATTATTAGCATTAGGCGATAGAGTGATACGCATACACTTTGCTTACAGTATAGAAGTACATTTTAGGTAACTCCTTAAATAACCTTCAAGTGAATTTGTCGCTTCGTTCATCCAATTTAACACGCCAATACCATCGAGCGCGGCGGCCGAACGACTTTTCTCCTTGGGCAAAGAAATTTTGAGACCACGACGTGCTCGGCTTTTAGACAAACATTTTGAAATAGTTAACATTTTTGAAAGGCAACGTTAATCGTCATTACAGCACATTGACATTGTCACATTGAGATCATGAACCAGTATTAAATCTTAACAGAAGACTAACAAAAAGCAGAGGAATATATGGCTGCGAGAGATCACTTGCGTGAGATCACTAAGGCTGCGTGAGATCACTTGGAATACATGGACCATATTCGAGAACACAACTCCTTTTTCTTTGCGCCTACCAACTCCTCCGATATAATTGCGTGCATAAACAACCTAAAAAATAAATCAAGTGGGTTACAAACGTTTCCGACGAAAGTACTTAAAGTTATTGCTGATATTGTAGCCCCGCTGATATCCAATCTCATTAACCAGTCTCCTTACTTGGCACTTTTCCGAACTCCCTCAAAGTTGCTAGAGTAACCCCTATCTTTAAAAATGGTGAAAAAAACAGTGTAAACAATTATCGAACCATCTCCGTACTACCAATTATTAGCAAGGTATTCGAAAAAATTGTGTATAAAAGAGTGTACTCTTATTTTGAACAAAAATCATTTCTTTACGATAAACAATACGGCTTTCGCTCTAAAAAATCAACAACACAGGCTATATTAAATCATTTACAATTCCTTTATTCTACTATAGATGAAGGAATTGCCTGTCTTCTCTGTATTTCTTGACTTTCGAAAAGCATTCTATTGTGTGGACCATAAAATATTACTCTCGAAACTACACTGTTATGGTATTCGAGGGGTTGCCCATGATTTGTTCAGATCATACCCAACAAATCGGAAGCAA
>JACJUY010002493.1:58107-77037 GCA_014220935.1 Platorchestia sp. MABIK | reverse complement strand
GTACCGCTCTAAGCTGTGCCAGTGCTGCCGCCAGGCGCTGATTGGCCGGCGCTTCTCACTCATGGAGGAAGGCAAGAACTCTTTCGCCAACTCCTTCAGGTCCCTGCGCAAACTGTCCAGGGGCGGCCGAGAAGAGTCTCAGTCAGACTACAAAAGAGGTTTTTGTTGTTCCTAATCTTTTGTTGGCTTGAAGGTATAATTCATTTTGAGTGATATCTGATAAACAATAATTCGTTGTGAGAGATATCTGTACCGAACATTCAAGATATTAAAAAGGAAATCTACAGTAAATTTCCCTTAAAATCACTGTGTTTATGCTTGCTTACTTCAAGAATGTAACAAACTATCGAGGTCTCCTCATTACCCGTTAACTGGTATCTTGGGTACCAAAACGGTTATCCATCGGATTTATTTGTTTTCGTCTCCATTTATTCAATTCGAAGTTCCCGCACTTATTTATTGTTGAATATCTCACACCTCCAGATGACCTCCTGTCTGAAAGTAGCCACGCATCGATCAAGCGACGGCGCTCCAGTGAAAACATCATCAGGAGCTCACTGGCGACCAAATGCCTCAATACACTTGAAAAGAAAACCCAAAAGAACACGCTCAGCAACTCGATTCGTGTCAACTACAGATTTGTGGGACCTGGCCCTGAGCCTTCGCATGAACTTGGTTCGGACAATCAAGGAAATGTGGATGAAGCTACAGACGTTGCTCTCAACACCGCGCCTTTGCATTTCAATGCTGACGAGATCTACGGAGCTGAAGCTTTCCAGCCACTTGCTACTGCGAGCAACTTGGAGCTGAACTCTCAGGTGCACCTGCCCACAAAGCAGGTACCCGCAGAGCAAATGAAGGACCGTAAAGTGGGCGTGGCCAACCTGCTCCTGCACCCTCTCGGCCGTGTGATGACCAACCGATCCCTGCAGAAGATCAAAAGAGGCCAAGGTTTGTGTTGTATCGATTTTTTTTCGAATTTCCGATGCTCTCGCGTGCGGTCGAGTTACAGTTATTGGTACACGTCGGGAATTTTTGATGCTTCTGTGTGAGTTTCTGTTGCGGTTATGCTGTGTGTCTGTGGGTATTGGTAGAGCTTAACACAGGCTCGTATCGAATTGTGACTTAACGATTACACAGCATTTTTCTCATAAGTGACGAGATATCTGATAGAAATGTGGTATGCATTTGGGTTGCGCATTATTTTTATACGAATTGAAAATTCTGAAATGTAACATTGGTATAGTGCGAAGAATAGTAGCCCCTGTTCATAGTGTGTTCATTTATGTTGGACCAGCTTATGTTCAGCTGATGTCTTGTTTTTCGGTACTGAGTTAGGAAAAGTGCATAAATGGTTTGAAATGTGGCACTGTTGCTTGAACTGATGGCTCTTTATTTCTCTTCACGTATCTCGACTTCATGGGAGGAATTTAAAAAATTTGCCCTCGTATGAATGTTTTTTCTTGCGTAATTGCAAATTTAGACACCAGTGTGTAATTATCAGTTTATCAGTGTCCTTTTCAAGACAAATCACTTATTTTAAACCTTGAAACCTATTTGGTTGCCTTAAGGATCATAAATTTCAAGAATATGAGTGGATTTTCAAAAGTAAGAGAATTTTGTTAGGCTACTCCTACGAAACGATTGCTCCAAACGCTTGTATTTTATTTACTCCTCTCAGGGGGATTCAACTATTGTATCTATGGGAATTAACTCTCCCACTAGGAATACGTGAGGTCCCGAGTTCAGAGTAAGGTAGGCCTTCTCTTTCGTTTCAATAGAATAGTTTTTTTGTGTTAAGAATCTTCGTTCTCGGTTCACTGTTACTCTGTGTTTCTGCAACTATCCCGCTGGGTTTGATCTTGTTTCGTATGAACTTCCTGTAAAATTTACCATTTCTGTGCTCGGAGGATTTTGAGTGGGAACGCACCTTGTGTGTAGATTCCGCATTCCTTTTAGCTTGATACCAAATGTTGCCATCATTCTTCCCCTCTTAAAACACCTTTTCTTGTGGTTAGGGAAACCTAAACTAACTTATAATCTTATAATGCATTTAGATGTAGGTAATCAAATATTCCTCATTTAGAACGTGAATAACTGAAGCCGTGATTAAGTGAGTTCCCTTATATGTCGTAAGCTAAAATTGGTCATGGTTCATTTTATCGTTTACGTACGCTTAACATTCACGTTGATTTTCCCTCAGGGGGATACAACTATTGTATCTATGGGTATTAGCACTCCCAGGGGGAAAATGTGTGAGAGCCTGAGTTGAAAGCTAGGTAGGCCGTCTTTTTGTTGAAATAAAGGATATTTTGTTATGTTAAGGACCACCCTTTTTCGGTTCAATGCTCCCCTCAGGGGGATACAACTATTGTATCTATGGGAATTAGCGCTCCCAGGGGGACTATGTGAGGGCCCGAGCTAAGGGTTAGGTAGGCTTCCTTTTTGTTGAAATAACATAGGGTTTTGCTCTGTTACGGACCATCTTTTTTCGGTTCACTGCTGTCCTGTTTTTCAACACCTACTACTTTCTTCTTGAACTTTGATCTTGTTTCGTAAACTTCTTTCTCATCTTACTGTTTCTATGCCCTTTCTGCGTAGATTCCACGTTCCCTAAACTCCATACTACATGGTGCCTTCCTCCTTCCTCTCTTTGGATCGCCTTTGTAGCGGATAGGGAGGCTTAAACTTACTAATAATCTAATCGGTTCAATGCTGTCCTATTTTTCAGCACCTTCTACTTTTTTCTTTAACTTTTATCTTGTTTCTTAAACTTCTCTCTCAACTTATTGTTTCTATGCCCCTTCTGCATTGATACCGCGTTTCCTTATCTCCATACTAGATGGTGCCTTCCTTCTTCCTCTCTTCGGAACGCTTTTTTTCAGCTGCCAGAGAGGCATTAACGTCTAATCGAATCTTTACGTTAATTTTTCAGACCCAGGGATCAGCTGCAAGAGAACTCACTCGCTGGATGGGTCTCCTGGTCAGCTGCTGCTGGTGGTGCCCATAGAGACCCGGAGTCTGAGCGTGCACTCCATGCTCCAGCTGGCGTCCTGCGGCCAGTCTCCCACCGGTACCAGCTGTCATCGCTCCAGCCAGCTGCTGCTACCTGACGACGCCTCCATTTTTTGCGTCCCTAAAGACTGCGAGCAAATTTTCAGCGAAAGCCAAGGCCTGAAGTTCCAAGACTCGGATATTTTCTTCATCGATGAACCGAATCTGGAAACCAACAATTCGACGTCTCATAAAAAAGGCTTGAGTTCGCCTGTTAAAATCGCCTCCAAAAGTCCGCATCGAACAGCTTCTTCGCGTTTGCCAAATGAAAGTAACAGCATTCCTGAGATACCCAACTCGCCAGCAAATAACATACACTCGATAGAGCTGCTTGTCACAGAACACGATAATAATATCGCTGCTGTGTCTGTAAATAGCGCCGACCAATTCAAAAAATCCAGCGTTAATTGTGGCTCGGATGGCTTCAAGAATGCTGATAAAGTTGAGTCTAATTCTAAACAATCTGAAGATAAACCGTTGCTGCAAAATTCTCGGTACTGAAACACTTTACTAACTGTCCGTGTTCAGGTGTTGACTGAACATTATAATACTGAATTTTATTATTTTGAATCAAAAAGGAAATGGCATGATAGACGAGCCCTGAGGCGTGTGTGGGGGGGTGATGACAAATTTCATCCCTAATTCGAAAGCAAAATTTCCCCGATTATTACCACGCATTATATAATTAAATCACGCAATGTAGGTTGAGGCTCATTAGCATGAGCCTCACCTGTCGTTTTACTCATTTTTGTCAGAATTTCATCGGAGTCGCGCTGAAGGTATACTTGTGCACGTGTTGTGGTGCCTGTACTTTGAAGGGAAGACTGCGACAGGCGAGTTTTCTTATGCACGTTCCCTCACAATCTTAGTTCATATTGAACGTGTTCAAGTGTACTTGTTGAATGTTGTTTTTATGAATAATGGCTTGTTTTATTATTAAAATTTTAAGTGATTGTTTAAGGAGGTTTTTCAGACCCATACATTTGAAATTTCTTGAATTAAGGAAGTAAACATACGCTGTTTTCTCTTTGAAAGGTGATAGGTGCGATATTTTACCTTAAGAATTCGATCTAGGTCATTGATCACGTCGAGTTCAGTTGCTGTTGTTTCCTTTTCATTTGACTTGGTGTGTTCAAATTTCCCTTGGTGGAGCCAAGATTCCGACATCTTTGAGATATTACGTTGTGGTGATTCAAGCCGTTGAATCTCATAATTTCTTGGACGGTGTTGGTTGTCACGCAGCTCACCTGCAGCACGACTTCTGTGGAGTTTCGAGTTCATCAGTATACTGTCTCTTCAGAATTTTCGTTAACGTTCTGTGATCATCATCATTGTTGTCGTGATTGTTCTATGATCGTCATCTTAGTTGAAACACTCGTACAGTGAGTGATCTCTCTGTGTTCTAACTAATCCACATTTCCCCTAATTAAAAAAAATTCAGGTAGTGATTTGGACAAAGGTTTGACGTTCTGAAGCGTGTTATACGAGCTGAAAAATATTGAGAACAATTTTGCATTTTCCATTTACCCACAACGAAGTTTCCTCTGCAATGCAATTCTTCATGGATGTATATTAGAAACGAGAAAACTATATTAAATAATTGACCGAGCCTATAGTAACAAGTATTAGTTCAATTGATATTTAATCAGAGTTCTTCGTAGTGTTCAACTGGAGAGCAAGCAGAAGTAATGCCCAGTATTACCCTCGTGTTCTGATGAGCGCAAGTTTTTGCAAGGGGGCTGCACTGGCGTGTTCGTTAGTGTATGGCCCGTAGCTACACAATATTCTATCATGAGCACTAACTCAATGAAGAATTATTTGTTCCATAACGTGATGTTCTTGTGCTAACTTCATTTCCTAAGTGTAACATGTTTACCAGCGTGTAGCAGAATTTACCGACGTGTAGCATATTTACCGACGTGTAGCAAGTTTACCAGCGTGTAGCAAGTTTACCTGCGTGTAATGAAAACTATAAAATAATTTGTAACCTCTTCGGCGAAACTTCGAAACCTTTGATGTATTCAGTGAATCGTTTAAGGCGGCTGTGGTTCTAAATCTTGAAGAGCTCAAAATCTTTCTTTCCATTGGAGGTGCTGACTGTGTCAGATCTTGTATCAGAATCAACGTCCTTTAGAGTGGCTTGAAGCTACACAATTTTAAGTCAGGAGCACTTGCCGTAGTATTCAAAAAGTAGTTTATCCCTTGAAAGTTATTAAAAATATTAAAACGAATATTCTTAAACTTGGAGAGTTAAGCGTCTAGTCTTAGTTCATGTCTGCAAACTGTATTCTGTGTTTGTCTGTCAGATATTTTAGTGAAAGGATCGCTAATGGACTTGAAAGTTTTTTAATCTTACTCAGTTCATAGATCGCTGAAAATTTTACGCCTCAGAACTTGTAGCAGAAATTTGAAAACGATGTGCTCGAAACTGCTGCGCTTGTCTTAAATATGACTTCGAACTCGACTGACTGCTTGCCTTCCTCGATTATTTGTGACTTTTCGCGGGTCATATCTGTGACGACTCGAGAAGTATTCTTAAAGATGCGAGATATTTCGCCTTCGTATTTCTGCTGCTGGCTGCAAATGAACTTGTGTAGTGGCTGAAAGATTGTTCTCTTCTGAATAGGTCTATAAGTCTAATAGGAATAATTCTTGAACAAGTCTATTGTTTTTTCTTATTAGGGAAAAACCAATGAATGTATTCCCTTATCTTGAGACAATTGAAAAACAAGTCAATGGATTTCCCCATGTGTGTTGGGACTGGGGATGGTTTGGGACTCTGATCATGGAAGGTTCCCGCAGCACCCAACTGGTCCCTACAAGATGTAGAGACGTTTAAAGAAGCCTGTGGTCGAATGTTGTGGGTGGCGGTGGAGGTAAACTCGCTAGTGGAGGCCTCCGTGTTGGTCACTCATAAATGAGGCTTAAAAATTGATGGCATCTTTTTGATATCACGCTTTCCAATGGATAGGTTTGCTCTCTTATTTTTATTTACATACATAGCAAAGTTAATCGATATAGTGCCGTGTTCAGATAAAGAGACTGCCGTCACAAACTGTGCTCTGAGATAGTTCTGTTAAACTATTATATTGTTCAGATGGAAGGGAAACTTCACCTATCTCCATAACTGCATTATCGCTTCAAATCTGCGGTGCTGCAACAGGTTCTTTTTTACTTCAAACCCTCCTCCTCGAATTTCAATGATCACTGTATTTTCGCTTCAATGGAAATTTTAATTCCAGTTTGCGCTTACTTTTATTTTATTTAACTTTTGGATCTTCACTATGCTTGAATAGATGGCGTTATGGATTTTCCACTGAATTGTTCGATGTTATAAAGTATATTCTAAAATTATATTTTAAAGTTGCAGTCACTGAGGCCACATTGTGTGTTTAGATTTAATCACTAAGAATCAAAGAAAGCATTTTAACAAATGTTTGAAGTTGAACGTATTTTTTTATCATGCGAGTTTTTCCATGTGATAGTTTTACTGTTATTCTTTAGTTGATCTATTGAATAAAACTGTTTTGGTAGGCAATTTGTTAGATTGAATTCTATGATCTCGATGTTTAAATATATATGTAGATGTGCCCATATTTTAATTGTCAATAATAAATCTAAGGTGCCGGTCATCGAAATCTGTCGTACTATCGCCGAATATTTGGAATCGACGATGTGTCAGCTCCTCTTTGGTGCTGAGAATAATAATTTGAATAATCTGTTACCTGGACCATCGCCGCTGCCAGTCCATCAACTATCGAGAGAGTCTTATTTCTCTTCTCTTCTGCATCGCGCTTCTGGTGTCTGCCCTCGTCACTGTGTCTGCCCTCGTCACTGTGTCTGCCCTCGTCGCAGTGTCTGCTTTCGTCACTGTGTCTGCCCTCGTCACAGTGTCTGCCCTCGTCACAGTGTCTGCCCTCGTCACNCCCTCGTCACTGTGTCTGCCCTCGTCACTGTGTCTGCCCTCGTCACTGTGTCTGCCCTCGTCACTGTGTCTGCCCTCGTCACAGTGTCAGGGAGACCGGTGTCCTTACGACGATGCTCTCTGCCGGGTTAGATACGTTTTCGAGTTCGTCTACGGTGGCTTCAGTTTCTTTACGGAGGAACAAGGTGACAGTGAACTACCAAATACTTAGAATAATTAGTTATTGGGAGACTCGTGTATTCGCTCATTTTTTGTTAGAATGTGTAATTTTAACTCACGATATTTCCTCAAACTTGTGATTTTTTTCTTTCAGAGCACATTACTGAATTTCCGATTGGTTTGTCCTTTAGTGTAGTCCAAAATGATTTGCGCATTATTATGTGGTACTGAATTGAACGAAAACATCTGACTAAATGTAAATTCAAAAGCATGAGTTACAAGGTAGAATTTTCTAGTCGAATGTCGTTCTGGCCACGTCATTCTTGGTAAAATTTTCAATTCGAATCTCTGTGTACACGCCCCCTCAGGGGGATACAAATATTGTATCTATGGGAATCAGCACTCCCAGGGGGGACAATGTGAGGGCCCGAGCTGAGTGTTAGGTAGACCTTCTTTTTGTTGAAAAAAATGCTTTTGTTATGTTAAGAATCATCTTTTTCGGATCACTGCTGTCCTTTTTTCTTCAGCACCTACTACTTTCTTTTTCAACTTTGATCTTGTTTCATGAACTTCTTTCTCATCTTACTGTTTCTATGCCCTTTCTGCATAGATTCCGCGTTCCCTTAACACCATACTAAATGGTGCCTTCTTCCTTCCTCTCTTTGGATCGCCTTTGTTGCGGATAGGGAGGCTTAAACTAACTAATAATCTAATCTAATCTGTGTACACGCCACGTTTAGGCAGCGCTGTTCTGGTGGTCTGACCCGCACCCGTACGGTATTCCGTGCCCGCACCCCGCAGCTCTGCACCAGCCACTCTCGCGCTAACCGTTGCACTCGCGTCATGTCGGCAGGTGCGCTCTTGATGTTCGCTGTGTTGGTTTCGTGTTTTGTATCTCTAAGGTGGCCACGGTGACTACATCTCTGCAGTTGGTTAAGCTGCTAATAGTAGAATGGAAAAACTGTCGGTACGTCTCTGCAGTTGTTACGGTTGGTTTGGTTAGGTTGCAAATAGCAGAATTGAAAAACTGTCGTAACTGTTGGAAAACATTTTTAGCATTTCTATGAAGCAGGAAAAATATTTCGTGGTAAAATTTTAACATAAACGCTTTAAATAATGGAAGTGAAGTAATTAAAAGTGTTGTGAATTGATACCGAAAAGTACATCCGCAATTTACTTATTGGTACTTGTAGGGGCTAATATGTGGTCGATGTGCTTTTTGTGTGGTGTCAGGGAGAGTACATGAACCTCAGAATGTGATGAGGAGCTAGGCGCAAGACATGAACTCCTTACAGAGCATTGAAAAAACTTTGAGGAAAAGCAGATGCTCAGCATAACGGTTTATGCGATACTTCAACTTTATTTGGCATTTAGAATATTGCAAGAAGTTGTCAAAAATCGATTTTTGTGGGTAAAAGGTGAGATGTGTTCCTGAATTTGCGTTATCCTAAGAACATTTTAGTCCGTAACCTCGGTATGTCGCGCGGTTCTGTTGTTTTTCGGACGGCATTTCTTTCAAGGAGTTTTACGCTTATTTAGGGAGATGTAGGAGTGTCATATTTCTCCCTATCGAGGTATGCTACAAGTACAAATGTGTTGCTCTAGCAAATGTCTCTACAGAACGCAGCCTTCCTCAGTAATGAAGCTACTGAATCCACTACTCACTGACCTGAAATGTATTTCTGTTGCCGACTTGGGTTCCCAGAAGGAATATGTGAGGTCCCGAGCTGAGAGTTAGGTGGGCCTTCTTATTGTTGAAATCAATTGTTTTTTATGTTAAGGACCATCATTTCGGTTCACTACTCTCCTGTTTTTCAGCACCTGCTATTCTCTTCTTCAACTTTTATCTTGTTTCTCGAACTTTTTTTTCAACTTACTATTTCTATGCACCTTGTGCATAGATTCCGCATTCCCTTAACTAATTACTAATTGGTGCCTTCCTCCTTCCTCTCTTTGGTACGCTCTTTTTTTGTAGCGGTTAGGGAGGCTTTGTTGCGGATGGGAGGGCTTAAACTAACATCTGATCTGATCTGTGCTCTTCCTGTGAGGATTTGGTATAGTGTGTTCCAGCCGAATCTCTCTGTCAGAGAAACTTTGCGATCGATGAAGATTAATTAGAATCGAAAGCAAAACAGAGGAAAGTTTTTTAATCACAGATTTCAAAAGCGAGGTGATCCATAAAGACGTTTCAGTCGGAGCCCGGACGCACTTCACGGCGATCGAAGGGCTGAGGAGCTGGCATAATTCGAGGTGAAGCATTCGAGGAATTGTGTTAGGAAATACGCGAGTTACACCTGGACTTCGCAAGAAATTTTATGTCAGCATTATTTGTTCGCGTACCTGCTGCAATGCAGCTATTTTGAAAAAAAAATCTCTGAGATGAAAAAGTTCCAGGAATGGATGTGGACTTGCTTGAAGATTATGTGGCAGCGCGTCTCTCAAGTGTGTATTTGCTTTTTTGAGACAGTTGAAAAAGGCGTAGTGTCCGGAGTTACCGAACAAACGTCCAATGTCTGAATTTGACATTTTTAGAAGGTGTATACCGCCGATAGCTAAAATGATTTCCATCCTGTATATGAAAGTGATGAACTAGAGAATATCGAATACATCGATGAAACCCTCTGTAGCGTCATCGGTGGTGAAACGTCGTTTATAAAAATAATATTTTAATAGATGTCAGTGTACTAAAATGTCGTACAGCATAACCGCACATTTATCACCCTGGTGTCTTTGCGCGTGCGTGTTCTACTCTCGTCTAGTCATGTAAGTGTGCAAATGTCCTGTGTATAATCGCTTATTTCTGCGATGTTATACCTAAGCCATTACCTAAGTTCTAGAATAAGTTCAAATTTTAGTTTAACTAAAAGTAAACATAACGTGGCTCACCAAAGTGTATCGATATGACAACTTGAATTTAGAAATTTCTACAGAAAAAATATCGTGAGAGCCAGTTTTCTTGGAATTTCTACATTCTTGTAATCCTTCAAATATATTGGACTGTAATTCAGTTATGTAAATAAATGCCGGATTTTTTTATTTTGATATAATTTAAAGTTTGGTCTAGAGTAAATGTGGTTTCCTTAACTGTTCCAGGTCCTCACACGGTCGTCTAGGAACTGAAAAATACTAAGCCTACGAAGGGGAAATAAAACTTGCCCTCTGATGTATCGATGATGTATCGCTTTCAAATGGGAGGGTTCATCAAAATTCTAAAATTTATGTATCTACGTTCTAATTCTTTAATAAAACGTGCCAAATTAATCTGTTTCATTAAATTTTCATTGAAGTTAGGCGTGGCGCAGCGAATGTCAGTTTTATAGATGTCAAAATTTATAAACTGAATTATCATTTTAGATGAATGATTAGATCAACTTTTAGCTGTTTCCCGCCCTGTTTGTTACTAAACTGTACTTAACTGGGGTTGTCGTACATGTTAAATAAATTTATCTCATCCTCATTATTCATTTGTTTTGCTCTTGTCTGTAGGGTACCAGAGCTGCTGTTCTGGCAAACTTGATGAATGGTGTGCGTCCTCTCTGCATTTCTTGCTGAATTTCTGTTGTTATTTTCGTAACGAATTGATTTCTTCGGGTCCGCATATTTCTTCGCTCTCGTACGTGTTGGCTCTATAAAAAATGAACCCATTTCTACCTTGCTAACTAAGTCTCTGACCTACCGGGCATATTATACTTCCATGTACTCCGGGCACTAAGGCCTCAGGGGACAAAACTACAGTATTATACATAAGGAAATTAGTGCTCTCAGGAGGAAAATGTGAGGTCCTGATCTGTAGTTAGATAAGTTTTCTTTTTGTTGAAGTAGAAAAAGTTTTATGTTATGTGACAAAAATTTTTACGGTTCACTGATGTTTTTTTAAGCGCTCGGTACTTCTTAAACTTTCATTTGTTTCATAGACTTCGTTTAATATTGGGTATTTTAATGAGCAGAGTGTGGAAACACACCTTGTGTGTAAATTCACCATTCCATATTAAATGATGCTTTTCTCCTTCCTCTCAGTTTGGGAACACCGTTGTTGCAACTTGGGATGCTTAAACTAACTTATAATATAATCAGCAGGCACTGAATGTCAAAATCGCCGTCAGTGAGTTTCGCGTAAATGTGTGTGTGTGTACTGTAATGTGAGATCTAGATGAGTATGTACTGTATTTACCATCAAAAATAACGTTCAGTTAACAAGTGGTATTATTTACAGTCCCATGCACCTTTGACATGTTTTAGTAGGTTTGGCACGCATATCTCATGGCCCCGCAAGTATGCGGGGCTGAAGTTTGTCGTCAGTATTAATAATATTGATATCCTGCCTTATTTAGGACTAGCTGAATTGAATTTCCCGCCAGTTGAAGGGTTGCTAGTTGAGCAGCTGCCAGTTGAAATGTGTCAGTTGAGGGGTTGCCAGTTGAACTAGACTGAAGAATAGGCCTCACTGACCGTCCCTTAAACCATATTCTATTCTAAATTATCTCTTATATTTTAAACCACAGCCCGTTTGATTTCTCATGCCAGTCTAACGCAAGCAGTAGGCAAATAGGTCTTACTAATTCTGTTCAATCTCTATTTTTATCAAATGCGCGACAATTTGTGTCGCATCGTATTTGTATCCTTCCTCATCAAGGCTTTTTCACGACCCAGAATCACTTCCCTTAGTTTTTCAGTCGTAGTCCAGGGACAAATTTCCATCTTCGAGCGTCTCGCCATTGGACATGACCGTCCCTGCTCACTTGCCACCGAATTCTTGTAGCACGGCTATGACTTGAGCGCTAGGCATTCTGTAGCAATGTGTCATATCTAAAATCCTGCTAAATAGCAGAAAAATTTTTGCGCTTCCCTAACTAAACGAAAAGAACTTGGGGTATAAAATGATTTTGAAGAGTGTTGATAAAATCAAAGTTAAAGCACGGATACGAGTTTTTGACTTCAGTCGATTCTTGAATTCCGCGGTAAGAGTCTATACTTACGCTGACAGAAATGCGAGAAATCGATCCATTCGATGGATGCCACTAGCATGTCCAGTAGGGAGCGAATTTCTGACTTATTTTAAAAAACTTCCAAATACAATGATTAAAATCTATCCTTATCATTACATTCCCAGAATCAAGAGCTTCGTTGAAAATTTAACTTCGCAGTATAAAAAGCAGTCAGATATGCATAATTATAATTACTATGTTCATTGAAATCAACCTAACGCAATGGTTTTATACATAACAGAGACATGTAAATACGGGAACAGTTATGTCTGTCATCGAGAGCGACTACGAATTTACAGTCCCTGGAAAGTGCTATTGGTACATCACGAATACAAATCTACCGAACCATCGACATATCTCTGTTTAAAAATACCACATATGAGGTTTTATCAATGTTCAAGGACATTCTGTTACAGCACAACCATCCATTAATCTCTATCACTTGGCTTCCTACTAATTCACACCATGTTCCTCAACGAACGTTTGTGTCATCCGCTAAGTTAATCAAGAGCAAATTTTCGCTAGAATTGCGTATATCATTAATATATATCAGGAAAAGTAGAAGTCCCATAATGTAGCCTAGTGGAACAACAGATTTTCCGAAGATCCAATGAACAATCGCAAACATTAACATGCTGCTGTCGGCTACTCAGATGGGACTGCAATCAGTGAAGGATGTTAGAGCGGAACCCCAAGGCTTCAAGTTTTTTCACTAGTATATCATGATTAAGAAAAGAAAGAAAAACAGTTTATTTCCAATAAAGATGCTACAAAAAAGATAGTATATCATTGGTTTTTAAAATATCTTGAAGTAAATACACCTAGATGATACACACACATGAGTATTGTTATACCCACGACACCAAGAAATTATTGAGGGGAATGTACTCCTAATGTTGCTTAGTCTACATCTGATGATATATGTAATTGCAATTATAAGAGATAACACAATTTCATTGACGATGCATTTTCATCGTGGGGTGAAAACACTTTTGACAGTTTGCATGTACATCACATAAAGCTTTGAATTTCTTGACGTCAGGAAATAATATTAGAATTGCTTGTTTCAGCAGATGTTCAAATATGTCATTTCGGGGAAGCATGGAAAAAAATACAAGCATGAGGAGCACGAAAATTACAAGTTTTATTTTTCTAATTTTAACATAATAAACTAATTAATAAACTAATTTTAACATAACGGTCATTAGTTGATAAGTATTTTATTTAAATATAAATGGATGATCACATTACAAATTTATAGAGTTTCACGTGAATGCTTTACAATAATAAAGAGATAGCGAGTTAGGTAATGTTTTAAGTTAAGAGTGAACAGAAAAAAGACCGGTATCTCTTGTTCAAATGCTAGTTGTTATTTTAGTACACACATATGTGCATATATACATGTACATATATACGCATATACATGCACATTCATACCTACGCACATACATACACCTAACACGTACGCACACAAATACATACCTATGCATCGAGGCAATCACAATTCATATGCGTTCTACAAAAATGCTGTGTGATGTACTGAAATATAGGATAATGAGCAAGGGAGGTTCGTAACAACTTTTTTAGTATGTGTTGCTGCTTACAATTTCTAATGAAATATTGTAACGATGTTTAATTAAATATTGTACCGAAAAGATCATTGGTTGATAAGCGTCTTATTTGTCATATATGGGTGATCGCGCAACATATATATATATATATATAAATTTTTTATAAATGCTTAACAATATTGAAGTGAAATGATGTGTTACGTAGTGACACATACACCCATATACGCACACAGAGCGTGCACACGTACACATATCCACAGGTAAGCACGTGCGCAAATATCAGCGTAAACTGGTTAGCATAAATTAGCATTTCAATCGAGGGACTCGGAGAAAAAAATCTTTTATCACGCCATGAATTTTATGATATTTCCGTACTAATAATAGAGGCACAAAACAGTCTACCTGAGTCAGAAACATGAAAACGATTGTTCTAAAACGGTTCCCAAGTACAGCATAATAATATTGCAGAAATACGTGAGATCAACCTCCTAGGTGCGGTTGTTACAATATACTCTAGAGCGTGAGAAATGATATGATAATTTGCACTAAACAAACCTAACAAGAACATTTTTGGACGTGAATAAGAAAGAAAACATGAATGTTCTATAAGGGTTTCAAATTAGAAAAAATCACATTATCTTAGAAATATAGTGCAGAATGTCCGCAATTGATAAACATACATGGGTACCATGACGGTCTAGTTTGATGCTTGCACAAAAACGGAGAGGTAAGAAATAAAAATGTATCCTGTGGCTGGTTTATTTGGGTTGAATAGAGCTTGTTAATTCATGAAAGCAATAAAGATCCTGAAATTTGTGGGTTGAAAACCTGACATTTTACAAGTACATTATGGTGCTTCAAAATAAATGAAACTTGTGGAATTTTTATGGGCAACCTCTTATTTTGTTTCTTGTCATAAAAAACTATTTTATCTAAATTTTATACTGTAAAGTCCATATCTTGATGTCGCACAGAGCTACACCAGTCAGTAACTATACAGAACTCATAAAGGCATAGAGTGATAATAATAATAATGTGAGGTGCTGATACAATCAACATTAAAGCACGGATGCGGGTCCTTTACTGCTCCCCTCTACGCATGTCGTCTGCGACCATAAGATCAATTTAACAGTTTATCATTAAAGGTAAGTCAATTGCAAAAACAAAGTCACTGAGACATTTAAATTAGGTCGTAAGCAGCGTTTCGTTGCGTTTCGGTGCGTTTCGTTGCGTTTCGCTGCGTTTCGTTGCGTTTCGTTGCGTTTCGTTGCGTTTCGTTGCGTTTCGTTGCGTTTCGTTGCGTTTCGTTGCGCTTCGTCGCGCTTCGTTGCGCTTCGTTGCGCTTCGTTGCGTTTCGTTGCGTTTGGAAACCTGTGCTATTTTAACAAAAGGAAAGCCTACCTAACCGTTAGCTCGGGTCCTCACATTTGCCCCCAGGGAGCGCTAGTTCCCATAGATAGTTGTATCCCCCTGAGGGGAGGCATAGAGTGTTCACTCCTGTCAGTGAGTTGTCATCTTTGTGAAGTACACACAACATTTTAAGGGTACTTCTCACTGGGATGGAACGTTGATGCCGTCATTAACTAATGGAGAAGTAGTGGATCTATCTTACTATGTTCGTTTCTGGAAGAGTTTTCAAATGGTAAAGCTGAGCTGACGGCCACCACAATTATTAACGTCATCAAGGAATGGAAGCTTCAAGAGAGGATTGCAGCGCTTTGCTTCAACACGACTTCTTCAGCAGATGCTTGGACGTGATCTCTTGAATCTAGCTTGTGGGCATCATGTTTTGGAGCTTCTGCTAGAAGGGGTCTTCTCTGCATTGGTTCCAGAGGTATCACGGAGCCCTGATATCACAATTTTTCAGTAATTCAAAGAGTTTTGGCTTTCTGTGGATAAAATAGGCTATTGGACAGCCGAAGATGCAATTCGAAGTTCGTCGTGGGCCAGTGATGTCCTCTATTTCTGCCAAAATCAGCTAAACTTTAATCATCCGCGCGACGACTGCAGAGAGCTCCTTGAGGGTCATTGTCTTTCTTGGAGGGGTGCCACATGGCTGCCAAAGCATCACTTTTCGAAACCCCGTGGCTGTTCATCGAGCACGATGAATGGCGCGGGCCATGTATGGCTTGAACATATTGATCTTCCGTCTCCAGTTCTCTCAGCATCGACAAAAGGAAGAAAATAAAAGGCTGTTCATAATTTTCGGTTGAATTTGAATTTTTACTCCTATATCTGAGAAACACCTTAATGAGTAGCCTTTTATTTTGTACCTTTTAGCTAAAAAATCAAATGAGAAATATTTGAAAAGCATCGGCCATTGGTATCATGTCGCGCAATTCATGTCAAGTATTTCATGAGTCAGGGTTCGGTCCGACGGGGGAATTCCCTGCGGTGGGCTTTGACTATTTGAAGAAAGAACTGAAGTTGTTCTTCTGCCTTGGTCCTTCCACTCTTCGTGAATTCCAGGACCAGAGTCACCACTCGCTCCGCTGCATCGTTGGTCACAACCAGCCCCTCAACTCATTGCAGACCAGCTTGATAGGAAGGGTTATCTTTCCAATTTGCATGGTCCTCGTCAAAAAATTTGTGTAGATGTTCATGAGTTCAAAGAATCTCACAGTATTTTTAGTGACAAAGGAAGCCACGGTCTTGTCTTTCATTTCATTAGGAAAAATCATAAGACGGGGAGAGGTCTCTTCGGATCCGTCAACTTCATGTTTGCGACGAACAACTCCTCCTGAAGAGACTGTTCTTCATTGAAGAGTGCCATACCAACGTTAATCTCAGACAGATACCAGAGATGGCGGGCCAACGTCTTCGTCCGTGCCATCCTGACGATCTCATTGTCTTCCTCTTCCAGAGCTTTGAAAATGGCGATGTCATAGCGGGGAGCACTGACAGCTGAACGTGCCAAGAACCAGGCACGAACGTAATGCTTGGCAAAAAAAAAAGGGCAGAAATCACTCAGATTCTCCAGAATGCCCGATCGTGCTCCACGGGAGGACGAGGTCTTTGTTGTCGATGCTGAGAGAACTGGGGACGGAAGATCTATATGTTCAAGCCATACATGGCCCGCGCCATTCATCGTGCTCGATGAACAGCCCCGGGTTTTCGAAAAGTGATGCTTTGGCAGCCATGTGGCACCCCTCCAGGAAAGACAATGACCCTCAAGAGACTCTCTACAGTCGTCGCGCGGATGATTAAAGTTTAACTGATTTTGGCCGAAATAGAGGACACCGCTGGCCCCCGACGTATCTCGAATTGCATCGTCGGCTGTCCAAAAGCCTATTTTATCCACAGAAAGCTAAAACTCTTTGAATTGCTGAAAAATTGTGATATCAGGGCTCCGTGACACCCCTGGAACCAATGCAGAGAAGACCGCTTCTAGCAGAAGCTCGAAAACATGATGTCGACAAGCTAGATTCAAGAGATTGCACAAAATCAAATCAAATTTCATCTGCTGCAGACGCAGACAGACACCGCCTTTGGGACCGGTAATAGTGGCAGTCGTGTCGAAGCAAAGCGCTGCAATCCTCTCTTGAAGCTTTCATTCCTTGATGACGTTAATAATTGTGGTGGCTGTCAGCTCAGCTTTACCACTTGAAAACTCTTCCAGAAACGAACATAGTAAGGCGATCCACTACTTCTCTATTAGTTAATGACGGCATCAACTTTCCAACCCAGTGAGAAGTACCCTTAAAATGTTGTGTGTACTTCACAGAGATGACAACTCACTGACAGGAGTGAACACTCTATGCCTTTATGAGTTCTGTAAAGGTACTGACTTGAGTAGCTCTGCGCGACAAAAGGAACAAACTGAGAGGCTGCTCGTAAAAATTCAACAAGTTTCTTTTTTTTGAGCACCCTAATGTACCTGACATATAAGCATTTGGATTACTTCCCAATTATAAAATGAAATGACGTGTTGGGTAGTGTTAGAAGAGTAAAAAAAGGGGCGGTATTTATAGTTTATGTGCAAGTTGCTAGTCCAGTGCACACAGGTGTATGTGCACATATGCACACCCATATGCACACATACACCCATGTACGTACACACATATGCAAGTAAGCATGTTTACAAATCCCAGCGTATGGGCGATCAAATCATAATACCTACGCATACTTCAAAACTGTTGTGTAATGTGTTGAATCATAAAACAATGAGCAAGGGAGATTATTCAGCAATGGAGATACTGAGCAAATGAGATTCGTAAATACTTATTCAGTATGTTCTGTAACTAAGAATTATTGTTGAGACGCAAGATGACGAGTTATTTTGGTTTTATATTCTCTCGGTCTTTGAGGGATTTTAATGCTCAGGGGACAAAAAGGCGCCTGATATTGACAGAGCCTTCTGCCTTATGTGAGATGAACGATATTCGACTAAGACATTATTGTTTCTGTTAGGCTTTTGGTTGGTTACAGTGGGTGGATGGAAACGCACTATCTCAGCATTGCTTAAGGAAGATATAGCGAGGAGAATTCGTATTGAACCCTCTGCATGAGGAACCTTTCTTGAATAGGAGTCCAGCCGAGTTTTGGAGTCCAAGAGAGGGGTTCCGTGATCACTTCTTTTGAAATTACCGTTGCATACCTCCTTGGCTGCGAAATTCATGCACTTCTGTCAATCCCTTTGAAGGTATTGAGGTATGTCTCCCCATACTAGGCTGCAGTAGTCAATGCGCAATAACACCAGGGATTGAATGGCCAGTAATCTGGATTTTTCGTCTAGCATACTCATTATATTACGAAAAAACATCAAAGTTCCGTAAATTTTGTTGCAAGTATTCTCAACGTGAGATTTGAAGGACATGTTTTTATCGAACCAGATACCTAGATTTTTAACTTTTTCTGATGCCTTAATTTCAGCAGTTCCTGCTGGAAGAATAGGTTCTGAAGTTTTTTTGATTGCATCTTTGGATCCGAAAATAATGCATTGCTTATTGCAAGCATTTAATTTGAAACCATTTCGGTCGTACCATGATTTAAGGGTACCATCCGAGGCCAAATTGGGCCCACGCGGCACCCCTGACTCAAATTTTTTTTTGTCGAAAAAGGACCCTTATGGTATGGGTTACTGTACCATGAAATATTATGGCGCTACGGACACCAGAACCCCCCCCAGGGAGGTCCAAAAGGGGCCAAAATCATAAAAATTGAGTATGTTTCTTTTTTGTCGAAAAAGGATCCTTAGGGTATGGGTTATTGTGCCATGAAATATTATGGCGCTACG